>JAOVVA010000028.1:10975949-10995846 GCA_028565275.1 Leiocassis micropogon | reverse complement strand
GGGGGGGGGGGGGGGGGAGGGAAGAAGAGTGCGAGAAGAGAGCAAGATAGAAGATAGGGGTGGGAAAGGTGGGGAAAGGCACAAGACAAAAGCTCAATGGTGTGGGCGAGCATGAGACGCTGCACGGGAGCGCCGAGCGTGGCCTGAGGCGAAACCGCCAGTAGGACACGCACCGGAGGGAGGGTAGTAGTGAGGGAGGGAGGCGGAAGGAACATGGCCGCCTCGGTAGGGCCCCAGGGTGGCCCGCGGGCTTCCGTTCCGGCTCCTATGCCTGACATACCGGACTTGAGCCACCTCACAGAGGAGGAAAGGAAAATAATCCTGGCGGTGATGGCGCGCCAGAAGGAGGAAGAGGAGAAGGAGCAAGCCATGTTGAAGTAAGGATGAATTCTCTTTTCACTCACACGCCCATTCACAAGTGATCAGAGGAAAGATGAGAAAGACTCACGACGTAACATATTCCTACTTGCATGTCTCCAATTGCTGTTTGTATCCTTGCTGTCAATGCATGGAGTCGGTATTGTATAGACAGCCTGCAGGAGTGGAGTAGCCTGTGTGTGTGTGTGTGTGTGTGTGTGTGTGTGTGTTATAGGCTGGGATGCAGATATGGTGGTAATGTTTGTTAGTGGACAGGTTCTACTTCATTAACATTAAGAGATAGAAGTGTGTTTTGTGTGTAGGAGAGGGTTACAGGTGTGGGGCTATGGGGCGTGACGCACGGGGGGCTTGAGGATGAATCATAGGCTGCGTCCTAGGTCTCCAACCTAACAGTGTAATAAATAGGACAGTTAAAAGAGCAGATGTACTCCAGATGCTGGGTTTACACACTACAGTATGTAGAGTATGGTAGTAAGCCGGTCCAGCATTGCTGTAGCCGGTGTGATCAGTGTGTCTCCGTCGACATAAAGAAGTATAAAAACCTCGCACCGATTCTCGTGCGCCGACGTGCGCGCGCGCACACACACACACCACAAAAACAGTGCATAAATCATGATAGCAATAATAATAATCATCATCATAATACAAAGCTCTGTCTTCAGTAGCGGCGCCGTGCGCGCGCGGGGTGTGGTTGGCCATTTCAAACCTAATCGTCGGTCTCGAGACGATGCGCGCGAGGGCGCGAGCGCTCGCATTTATCCTTCTAATCTAATGTTCCCCACACAAGTCCCGGTGTTACTTAGGATTTACTTAAGGCTTCCATTTCTTTTGAAGTAGTCGTGACCGTGACGTTTTCTTTCGTCCCTCTTAAGCTTGGAAGCTTAAAACGGAAGTGACGTTGTATGTATGTATAGGAAGGAGGAGGGGAGGCGGGGAGTGAGATGAGGCGATGGTGTGTCATTTTTCTCATCGCCAAAATAATGACGTCAAGCCTATGACGAATGAAATTTCTATCGTTTGCCGAAAGAAGACTGAGTCATAGCCGATCCTGTTTCACGACTTCCTCACACTCAGGAGGTCTCCATCTCAAACACAATGGAAGTGTGAAGAGAAAACATGACTGATTGTCCTGCATGCTTCTTATGCCAAAATCAGGGATGGAAAGGTGTTTATGACACTAAAGCATGTTATACACTACACCATGTAATTACAGGGGACCATTTAAGATTATAGAGATAGGGGAAAAATCGATTCAGTTATGAATCATGATTCTTTTGTGTGACTGACTCCAAAATCTATATATATATATATATATATATATAAAGTAAGTTTATAATAGAGACGAACCGGTCAATTGCTTGTTTTCAGTTTGACTGGCCATGACCGGTGATTGGCCGAAATAACCGATTCTGTCCCGGGCGCAGAAGTTTCCGAGTGACGCAACAGAAACGCATTATCAAAAATCGCACAGGTTAAAAGCCTCCGATCTGATTTTCTCCAAACTCTGTGAACGAATTATTCTCAAATCCACTAATAACACACATGCTTACACCAGTCTCAAAACACAGTGAGTGCAAATTAGTCATGTGCGTTAGAAGCCCCACAGGGGTGCCTTTGTGCTTGCAGCTACTCAACGCACGCATGCTCACTGTCACGTTGAGTTTTGAGACTCTGGAGGCATTTGAGGAGGTAAAACGCTGCAGTTTCTTTATAATCCCATAATGCACTCTGGACTATTGACACATTTACTTCCTGTGTGGTAGGAGTGAATTATTTGGTAAGTTTGTTTAGAAATAATAATTCTACAGGATGACAGAAATACATGCTGCTCAGGAACAATATTGCTTTTTCGCTTAATTTACTTTTAAGTTGAATGTTAACCTTTTGCATTTAAAGTTTGTATTGTTTAAATGCTGCACTTGGTGTGTAAGTGAGAAAACTAATGTTATACGGCACAGTCAAGATTCAAGAATTTTATTTGTCACATACAAGAAATGCGATGCAACAAACTCCAAACTGTGTAGATGAAAAAAAAAATCTGTTAACAGTCTATATACTGTATAACTACCTCTTAAACTTTTTTAAAGGTTTAAAATTGTAACAAAATCAGGGGGAATCTGTAATATCGAATTGGGGTATATATATAAACTCGTGACACTTATAGAATCACAATTTTAACTGAAATGGCACAAGGTATCGTGATAATATCATACTGGGAGGTGACTGGTGATTATTTGTCACACAGTATGAGAAGATCCTAAGAAAAATTTTAACAGACTGTCAATAAATATAACAGAGGCGGGATGTCGGCTTAGTGGTTAGAACTGTCGCCTTACACGTCTAGGTCTGTGTGCATGGAGTTTGCATGTTCTCCCCATGCTTGGTGAGTTTCCTCCAACAGTCCAAAGACATGCAGATTAGGTTAATAGGTGTTTCCAAATTGCCTGTAGTGTGTGAATGTACCATATGGCTGTACAAATGAGAATAAATTCAATGGTCACCACTGGCCTCCACAGTCCCTAGTTGGACTACAGCGGTTCCTAGATGGATGGAAAGATAAGAGAATGAAAAGGTTGAATATTATCTAATAAGAGGAAAATTATTCAGGACTGATAGAGATGAGCTTTTTCTTGCTTAACAGGCAGTTTTTTTTTTTGCTCTTCAATTTGGAAAGAAGCTACAGTAGTTACTTATAGGTAGTCAGCACATCATTGAGAAGATGTTTAGCTGGAGCATATGTAGCTGGCAGTGACTAATGGGGTGTGTCCATGAATTTCAAACACGGTTATGCTTATTGAGTTTCATGATCGCTCAGGCTTGATTTGATATTATTCAATGTGTGGAGTTGATATTATTCGGGGCTTTGTGTGGAGTTTGCCTCTTCTCCCTGTACTTGGTGGGATTCCTTCGGGTGCTCTGATTTCCTCACACAGTCCAAAGACATCCAGGTTAAATGGTGTTCCCAAAATGTCCGTAGAGTGTGTGGCCTGCAATTGATTGGCACCCTGTCCAGGGTGTAACCGTCCACATGCCCTAAGTCTCCAGGCTATAGGAGGATAGGCTCCAGGCCACTGCGACCCTACACACTTCAGCAGTTGTTATCTATGGTCCTTTTTACAACTCGATTAGTGTATGGCAGCAATGTGTATTATTATGTTTCCTATAAAGATGTCAGTAGTCACACCAGCATTGATGCTATCATGTGACCGTCAGAAGAGAGGCATATATTTTTTGGGCCCTTTTATGTCGACAACAGCTGTTTATAGAAAACAGTTAATTATAGCCTGCCATCTCCTTTGATTTACAGAGAGATGGAATTTGGTTCAATTTTCCATGGACTTGGTTCCCAAATGCAATAACAGTAAAAGCTTTTACAATAGCGTCAGGAAATAGTGAGATGACCATCTGTGTGGCCAGGAGTCAGAGCATAATTGGCTCTGTTTTCTGGATGGGGGAGGATGGTACTCCGTCTCTTGCCAAATTATATATAAGAGAGTGCTGTTACTGTAGTATTCTTCTGTAAGCGTGTTCAGCTACCTGGCCAGACGAAGTATGTGTTAGTTCTCACCTTCCCCATCTGTAATGTGACAGGGGGAACTAGCAGTAACAGCAGCTAAACTGAGGGAGGAATGGAGCATGACAAAAGATCACTCTTAGCTAAGTGCTCTAAGAGGCACTCATATGTGACACGAATATGGTGGAACCATGCTATGATGTCTGGTGAAAAGATGCTGACTGAATGCTTGTTGATCCGTAATTCGCCGGATGTTCCACAATGGTCAGCAAATCTTCACAGGTTGGTATTATTCCTCAGCCAATTATCTAGCCTTTAAAAGTTATTGACCTAGTCTGGCAATTTAAAATCATTTCCTCCTTTCCAAACCATTTACTTTACTGTGATCTAAACCGTTAAAGTGATCCTGACACATTACATATAAGATTCTTCATGCACAAACCTTGGTTTATTCGGTCCTTTGTTAGAAAACTAAGGAAGGATGGAGGTTGATGATATAATATTTATTGGTCTCTTGGGTGTAGACTAGAATTGTACCCATTTTTATTCATTTGTTACTGGGAACAGACCATCTGGCAAAGATAACCTAATAAGGTCTAGGTCTGTACGGCCTTGAGCACGGTCTAAAGTCCTCTCATTAGTAATGACTGGGTGAAATAAAAGAAAACCACTGCAGTTTGATTTTAGACCTGCTCAAAGAACATGCACTAAAAAAAGAGGGGAAAAAACATGGTTTTCATGATTATCTGAGTGGAGTAAGATTGACCATCATTGCTCCTTAGACTAGAACAGTCTATTTTAATCTTTGGTGCAACATAGATTTCTCTGTCCCTGAATAAAGGGCTCGTTTTTGCTTCATAACTTAAATTTACTGTGTTAGAAATTGCAAGAAAATGGGTGCATTAAATCCTCTGAAATTTTCGCTGTAGAACAAGACAGTGTTCATCAATCTGAAACATTCAGCCTAGCGAGCTGGATTAGTTTGTTGGGGTAAAGCATTACTGGATTGTAATTTTATTGCATATACCCAGCTCATTAGTCAAGAAAGCCCCATCCAAATGCATTTCATACCAAAAATCTACGGCCCATCCATATGTATAAAGATATTATTGTAAACAGTTTCACACCTTCATAAAAAAAAAATCATTTTAAATAAACAGTGTTGCCATACTGTAAATACCATATATGTCCAAAAGTTGCCCATATGTAGTTCTTCCCCACAAGTTGGAGTCACAGTTTTTGTATGCTATAGCATTACAGTTTCGGTTCACTGGAATAAGTGTCCCAAACCTGCTCCAGCATGACGATGCCCCAGTGCACAAAGTAAGTGCCATGACATGGAAGATCTCGAGAGTCCTGACCTCAACCTAAATGCACCCCAGTCCTCCTTTCCAAACATTAATGCCTGGACTCACTAATGTTTTTGTGGCTGAATGAACACAAATTCCCATGGCCACATATATATTTAGGGGAAAGCCTTTTTATAAGCATGGAGGTAAATACACTGTTAGCCCAAATTTTGTTTCTTTAGTAAACGTACCTTTAAACATAGCTTTGTTGCATTCCTTCAGACGTGGGTAGAGTAGGCAAAAATTGTACTCAAGTAAGTGTAGCTGTACTTTAAAATAATATTACTTATGTAAAAGTAAAAAGTAGTCATCCAAAATATTACTCAAGTAAGAGTAAAAAAGTATTTAGTGAAAAGACTACTCAAGTACTGATGTCTGATTTATTTATTTATTTTTAGAAATTATGTAAGCACCCAGACAAAATGATTTTGACCTTTCCGAACAATAAAAGAAATGAAATAAATGTAATCAAATAAATGAATAAAACTAAATATCTTTACAAAATAGCAATTTAAGGAACAAGAAACACAAATTTCCTAATCTCACGGTTTTTTACAACGTAAAGCTTTTGAAACAAATACCTACTGTAGGTAACATATGTATGTTTGAACAGTGTAAACTATATCCTGTGTAAGATATACTGTATATTCAGTTGCCCTCCAAATGGCTCAGTAGATATAAAATAACATTAGAACATATGTACAAGAAATCTCACTTTACCATAAACTGTGTCTAGAAGAACAATTGTAAGAAACATATATATTTTTTTAGCCTCTAGCTTATTTGCTAATTATATATGTTAACATTGCGACCTTAAATAAAACTGCTAAACTAACCACGACATGTTTCCTTCGCTGTCTACCACGGCTGAAGATTTTTTTTCTCGCTATGCAGCAAGTTTCTGTGTGGTCATGTGACTACATGTGGTTATTGGTCAAACGGAGTCATGTGATTATTGTTGCTACGTCTGATTGGTGAAACAGTCACATGGTAGATTCACCGGCTGCATTTCTCTGGCAAAAATAAAGAATATCTAATGTGTAGAATAAATGGTTAGAAAAGTAACGAGTCGAGTGTAGCCGAATGTAGCGGAGTAAAAGTAGTTTCTTCTTTGCAAATCTACTCAAGTAAAAATAAAAAGTATGGTGCAGTAAAACTACTCATAGAAGTACATTGTTTTCAAAAAGTTACTTAAGTAAATGTAACAGAGTAATTGTAACTTGTTACTACCCACCTCTGCATTTCTTAACCAATCTTAGTGTACTGTACTATTATTGTAAAGGGTAATCACTTATGGCATTGTTGTGGCATTGTTATCTTAACCCTCTCTGCCCCGGTGATGCTATAGCATGGCTGACGCTGCTTCCTAACAAGCTGGCATATGTTTAACAAAACTTTCAATGTACACGTAATAGGTCACGTTAACATAAATTGTAGTGGAAATAGCAGTAGCGTTAAGTTACTCAGGTGTAGTCAATTACTTACTTACTTCAATGTGCGTGTGTATTCAACACAATATAAAATTACTTTAAAAATGAGTTTCAATCTTAAATCTTCATTCTCCTTAGAGGCTTTAAAAACGTCTACTTGTCAGGGTTTGGAGTGTAATAGCAACAAAGTGAGGATCAAACTTTGCTGGAATGTTCAAAGCACACGCCGTCCATATATCTTTCCCCTCATTAAGTATCGTAAAAGGGGCAGAACCCAAGGATGTGCGGTATATCCAAAAACAGTATATCCAAAACTTAATACTGCCTGATATGGCTGCAGTCATTCGTATAGAAACATACGACACCACATGTTATCGTAGTTATCACAGACGGCCTATTTTGACTTTGGGCTGTAGGCCAGTTCTTTTGAATAGATTCACTCAGTGTTTGCCTTTTGTTTTCCTTATAATAGAGCACATGCTGAGACCGATAGTGCTAAGAGATCCTATTAGATCCTTTGTCATATATTTTGACGTTATATGAGCTTGAGGCTATCGCAAAAGTACAAGAGCGGATCAGTCAGCTTAGCAGTTGACACTCACAGTACTGCATTTTGATCTGCAGTCAAACTTTGATAATGCAGCACAGAGCGAATCAAATAATGTCACACTACCTGCCTATTATTCTCAATGGTAGCTATATTATAATAGATTGAAATACCCCAGTCGAGTACCGGGTTTAAAATTCGATTAAAGCTTCAGTGTCTGTAGTAATAACAGCTATTCAGAGTGCACAACGACCCAAAAGGTTAAGGCCTGAGGAAAGTAAAGTGATCAGAAATCTATAAATTGTATGTAAAAACAAGAAATTATCCACACACATAATGGTGAACACGCACAGACTACTGTATGTACTGGACAAAAAAAAGATTAAATTAGCAAATACTTAAGAGCCTTTAATTGGATAATTACTGCAGTGATTAATATGTTCGTAACTTGAAACAATTCGTTTAATTCTAACCGATGCAGTGAGGAGCTTCTTATTTCTGAATGGAAAAAAAAAAAACGTCAGCCGATGTATCCCATGGTTGTGGGAAAGAAATTTTATCAATAACATTGGCCTTCGTCAAGCAAAGAAAATAAATAGGGAAAAGATTGCTTAAATGACTGGAACTGGAGATCACGTAAACTCTTGATGAAGTTGCATCATACAAATAGGCAGTAGAAATCATAGCTCTGTTTAATTGTGAAAGAGCATTTCCACACACACAGTGTAACAAGAACTCTAAACAGCTGTGAGGCCATGAGAATGAAGGCATAAGGATTGGACTTTGAAGCAATTGTTTAAAAAAATGTCATGTGGTCTAACGAGTGCAGATTGATCCCGTCCCAAAACGATGGGTGCATCATGGGAAAGAAGGGACGCACATGAAGCGATGCACCCATCATGCATAGTGGCCACTGGACAAGCCTCTGGAGGCAGTGTACACAACATTATGTGGCAATAAAATGAAGTCATCCGGTGATCTGAATGTACTGAATGACCATGTTATCACATCTGTGGAATTTTTCCCTGATGAATGGGCATTTTCCGGAACGACGAAGAGTCATTCTGGGAGCATGAGGAACGCATTTCCATTTCCACATAAATCGGCCACCACAGAGTCCTGAGCTTAATCCAATTGAAAGTCTTCGGGATGTGGTGGAGAAGACTTCACAAAGTGATTCGACTCTCCCATCATTGATACATGATCTCGGCCAAAAATTAATGCAACCTTAATAGAATAGAGTTAATCGAATGCACGATATAATCAAAGCTAAAGGCGATCCAACAAAATGTTACGTTGGGCAATTTTTTTTATTTGTATGATTGCTGTTATCATTGTACACAAAGCAGAATCCTGCCAGCAACACAACTGACAGGAAGCGCACATCTCTGATGCTGACATGCTCCTCGTTGCCAGGGATAATCAGCGACACCATGGAAACACGGGACCAGGGTATGCTCAGAACACTTCAAATCTTTCTTTAGCTCCAGAAGCTACCGCTGGTTTGTTTGTAGAAGTGTGAATTTGACACATATATAAATGTGAGCCTGGTGATGCTGAGGAATAATTTGGCCTTCCCAAAACCTGAGCTCTGCCCCTCTCCTCTCTCAAGTTCCTATCATTAGTGTTACAGAACTAACCGCCATCGTCTGCATTCCAGAAACTTTGAAACACAAACCTGACATGAAAATAATAGCTAAAAACCTGTTATTTTTTACAGTTATTTACAGTGAAGAAATCTTATTAGGCTAGTCAGTTTTTTTTTTCTTTTGAAATGGAGAGAAGCTTTCATGGTTCTTGGAGAAAAATGGTCTTTCTTAAATTATGAATTGGAGCTGGAAATAGCTCACATTTGAAACCCTATCTCTTTCACCAGCTTCAGTTGACGTTCCAAAATTCTGTCCTCTCATTTACTGGGTATGTGTGTGCAGCCACATGTGTATGTGTGTGTGTGTGTGTTCAAGGATGGGAACATTTACAGCTGGACTTCTTTGGTAAACATAGGAATGATGTAGTTTGTTAATTATTATATGTGTACTTTCTTTTGACCTCACAAGCATACATAACAGGTGATACTTCTGACCCAATAATAATGCAAAGGTTGGATCCGGTATGGCTGCTGAATGATAGGGGAAAACAATTATTGTACAATATATCAACGAAGTAAACTAATTAGTACCAGTGACAGTAACTACCTACTACTGGTGGCTCAGAAGGCTAAACCACTGAGTTACTAATCGGAAAGTCTGTCGTTTGAGCCCCAGCTCCGCCAGGTTGTCATTGGGACCTTGAGCAAGGCCCTTAACCTTATCTGCTTCAGGGGTGCTGTATGATGGCTGACCCTGCACTCTGACCCCAGTTACGCTGGGATATGCGAAGAAAGAATTTCACTGTGCAGAAATGTACATGTGACAAATAAAGGCTTAACTTATCTTAACCACCTACCAACCATTAATACAACAACAATGTACAGTAGGAAGGGGCCAAGGCTCCTTAAAGTAGTAGTTAAAGTAGTAGTAGTTTTTATGTTATAATGCCAAAGGGTGTGCATTAACTCACACAGAATGTGAGTTATATACAAAAAAAATTCTGCCATACAATTATGACCACTGTCAGGGCACTGAACAACATTGATTACCAACTATACAGGTGACAGGATCATGGGCACCCATGCCCACGGAGAACAATGGCCAACCCGGTTGGTCTGATCCCATAGAAATCATATAAAGTACCTAAAAAGTAGTTGCTGGCACCAACAGAAAAGCACCAGAACACCCAGTGCACCGCAGTCCACTGCGCCTGTGGCTGACCCGGCCTCCAAACTCCCTAGTTCCCAATCAAACTGAGCACTGGACAAGCAAGTGTCGCACCGGACAAGCAAGTCTGATCCACGGGATGCCATCCCGCACCCAAGGACCCAAATGATCTGCTGCCAGCAACCTGGCGCCAAACACCACAGCGAACCCCCAGAGGCCCTGCACACCCCAGCACACCCAAAGTCTGCCTAGGTGGTTTAAATGTTAATGTTTTTAATGTCATGGCTGATTGTGTATACTCTACATATACATGCTGTATATAAAGGAGAAAGTGCTGTGGCTGGTAGCCAGACAAGTACTTGAAAGCATGAAAATTTAATGGTGAGGCATTCTGCCTCCTGTATTCCTCATTGCATTTCTGCGTGTGTGTGTGTGTGTGTGTGTGTGTGTGTGTGTGTGTTCGTACTTATTTTACTCTGTCCAGTCGAGGAAATCTCTGGCTTGTTCTGTAGACATCTTGCTCAATGCACCCCAAATGTCAATCAAATACAGGGAACTACTCTAAATCTGTGTGTACTGCTGTGTGTGTACAAGTCTGTTTAATCAGACTGTTAACCACTGTCGCCTCAGATTTCTGTTCCTGGCTCCATGAGTAGACCACGATGTGGTCTTTTGCTGTTGTAGTCCAGCCACCTCAAGGTCTGGTGTGCTGTTCTTCCCAAGATGCTTCATAACGGTTGTAAAAAAAGCATATTTGAGTTACAGTTGCCTTTCTGTCAACTTGCTCCAAACTCACCATTCTCCGCTGACCCCTCTCACTAACAGAGAATCACATTTTCCTGTGGATTACTGGATTTTCTTGGAAATAACACACAGGCAGGAGTAGCTCAGTGGTAAAGGTGTTGTACTATTAATTGAAAGGTCCCAGGTTCAAACCCCAACACCACCAAGTTGCCACTGGTGATCCCTTGAGCAAGGCCTTTAACCCTCAGATGTAAAATGAGATAAAAAGTAGGTCCTCTGGAAAAGGGCTTCTCCCAAACGGCTTAAATGTAAATGTGAGGTTAAAAGAATTTAGTATTAGTAAAAGGAATTAGTATTAGAAGACTGTGAGTCTTTGCTAATGCTTTGAAGGCAGTGAACTTTGTTTAAATGATGGGAAAGTGTGAGTAAGAACAACAGAGAGTGGGTAGACCTAGAGTCGGTTACGAAAAGTACTTTATTCTATAAATACTTGAACAGCAAGCAAGCACAAACGTTTCTGAGCTATATTTAAAGAATATACATTAGCTAACCTGTTTTTGGTATACTTGACATAGTTAATGAGATTTACACTTACTAACTCACTCACTCATTGTCTATATAGTGATTTATCCTGGTCACGAGAGGCCTGGAGTCTGTCGGCGGGGTACACCCTGGATGGGGTGCCAATCCATCGCAGGGCACACACACTACAGGCAATTTGGGAACGCCAAGTAGCATAATCTGCATGTCTTTGGACTGTGGGAGGAAACCGGAGTCCCCGGGGGAAACCCACCAAGCACGGGGAGAACATGCAAACTCCATGCACACTGAGGCGGGAATCTTACACAGACTCTGGAGGTGCAAGGCGACAGTGCTAACCACTAAGCCACCATGCTGCCTGAGATTTACACATGAATTAACATTTTAAATACAGCTGTATTTATAGGGTCTGCTGTTTTCTCTAGCTGTCTCTCTTCCTCTTCCTTCGTGCCTCAATCCTAATATACATATAACTGGAAAGGTAACACTCTGAGTTTACTAGAAATCGCAAGAAATAATTTCAAAGAAAAAAAAACAAAAAACTTTCCAGTCGCATTAAGATCAGATTGCTCAGTCTTTCCATCCAGTTAAGTAGTTTAGCACTTCAGCAGGCAGTAGAAGAGATGTGAAAGTGGAAAACATGGTCACTCTTTCCATAGATCAGATCGTACATTTATTGTTAGGTCTGCATCATTTGAAGTAGTCTTACTGACATTTTCTTTTTTTTTCCAAACGATAAAAAGACTTTTTCTGCATTAAAGGTCTATTATTAGGAATCGAAACAAATGACATTCGTCTGCTTATGTGAGGGAGAGAGAGAAATCGTCAAGGGACTTCCGGTTGCACTCACCTTCTCCCGGGGTTGTTTATCTTTCTGGTCACTTCCCGACTCTTTATATGCATATCACTCCTTCTATTTATTTTCTCATCCCTTCTTTCTGTCTCGATAATGCTCATTTCCCTCCTGTTCACAGGCACTCCTCTTACAGGGATAAGAATAGACACTGTATTATGAAACTGCACTTGCTGATCGATAGAGTTTTCTGCCAGCTTTTGTTCTTTGTTTTCCATCTTTGAAGTAGGAAGCGCACACATCTTTTTTTTTATTAATATTATTATTTTAATACATCAGAATTCATATTGAGTGTTTAATTCAGTGATCCAGTAGTTGCATATAGGACAGTCCACAACAACAGGATGATCATACCAAGTGCTTTCGCTTAAACGTTCATAAAATTTACACAGACAATAGCTTGTGTGTTGTGTTTTTCTAACCAGCCTTACAGTATGTGTCGAGTTAAATACTTTCATCGACATAGCCTAGGGCTTCTGAAGCATATGGAATGGCTGCCAGTTGAGTTGAATAGCAAAGCAAACCGGATTTAAAGAACAAAGTCTATTTTACAATTAAACTGTCAGCGATACAATATGAAAACCCTCAGCTGTTTACCTGACAGTGGTGCCCACAGGCAAGCGCCTGGTGACTGGGCCATCCTTGAAATGGTAACATGAAGCCATATTATCACCTGCTAGATGGACAGTTTTAGATAAACTGAACCTTTGCCAGTGGATACTGGCTTTGGGAATGTGGATTACAGTTTCTCTTGTGGTGGAGTAAATGCTTCAGGTAGTGTTTAAAATTAAAAGGTGTAGTCTTGCATCCATAAACTGTATGGGCTTCAGAGTTCCCACAAGAGATAGGCCTTAGGCGTGGTTTGGGGAACGTCTTTGAGAGATAAAAAAGCTGTTTAATGTATTCAGCATTCTCGGAGATGGTGGAGAAGGCACTCTAGAGGGCACATCTTACTGACTCCATGGTGCTCATAGGAAGCGTGTTGGAGACTTTCAGGAACAAATGCTTTGTTGTTTATTAGAATACTTGGTACAAGACCATCATGACAAGTGAATTTTGAATTCAGGGATGTATCTTCAGATTTCAGAGGTATTATGCATTGAAGACTATGAACAAGCAAGCTGTCAAATGATCACCACTTATTGAGCTGGTTTTGTCACACAGGGGTGTCAGTTGGAAATTACCTGCTAAACCCAAGAGGCGTTTTGATGAGAGTTTTAACACCATAACTTTTCCATGGCCATTTAGGCATTGAGGCTAAACTGACTATATTGAAGTCTAGGCAACTACAAGAGGCCATGGTTAAAAGCAGCACTTTGGGAAAGTCCTCAGTTCAGTAATTATGCTATCTCATCGGAAAACAATGTAACTGAGGATACTATGGTACTCAGAAACCTTCATATTGGCAAAGCTGTAGGGTTGGATGAGATTTGGCAAGAGAGTAGGTTTTGTGTTTCAGTGCTCTTCAGTGTTGCATGCAAATTAGAATTTTGTAGATGTACTCCAAGTATGGGGGATAAGCTTCTCCCACACAGGGTTCTTTCTCAGAGCTTGGGGTTTCGTCTGACTGGCAATATTAGCCGTTTGGCAATCTGGAAAAACCTTCCAGTGGAAATGCTGCTTGTTTGAATCAAGAGGATCCAGCTGAGGAGGTTCAGGCACTTGAATATTCAGGCATGGTGTATCAGGAATTTGTCAATGGACATATCCCAGGATGGACCAATAATTATGTAACCAGTGTTATATCTCATAGTTGGATTAGGAACATCTTAGGATCCATCAGGAGCAGATCTGGAATCTGGACATTTTATTGTAGGCATAAATAAATGGATTCTAAAAAAAAAAAAACATCCAAGTAAATGTCAATACAAAGAATTATTTTACTCGATATTTTATCTTGATGAACAAACGTTTTTTGCTTAAATAACTTGTAACAAGATAGGGGTAATATTATGGGGTTCATATGAATGGATTACTACGATAAGAAACCAGTTGACTTGTGCAAAGTGGAAGACTGTTTTAAGTTTCACAAATTTAGTCTGTCTTTTTACAGTTTTTACACACCTAGGATCTAGTAAGTAAGTTATTCAGGGATGGATCAGCTAATGCCAACAATTGAATGTAGTATTGGTTTATTGTGTTTATTCCTACAATCAAACTATAAACCAGGAATTATGATATTTTGTTGATAATAAAAGTTGGTAAATGTTATCTTAGCATATGGTGCCTATACCTGAAATGTGTTTATGCGTTTGTTTTTTCTACCATGTCTTTGTATAACCAAGAGTGCCAGCAACAATGTGAGAAAAACAGCAAGGGGAAAACTGAAAGTGAGAGAGAAACCCTTCCAAGGCATCGGCCAGGAACCAGCTGGCAGGATAGAAATAGTCCCTCCTCTTCCCTCACGCTGCACTTTTCTTCCCTCTCCTCTCCTCTCCTCTCCTCTCCTCTCCCCTCTTCTCCAATCTTTACACCAACCGTCTGTCCATCCTCCCATCTCCAAATCGATCTTTTGCTCCAGGGTGTATTCATGGAGTGATAATTACCAGCCATGCTAAGGGAGAGCGACAGTGGGAGAGGAAGGGAGAAAACCCTGTTAGACAAAGAGGATGAAAGAGGCAAGGGAAGAGGACTGGGGAGTACAGGAAGGAAAGAAAAAGCGCGAATAGGGCTTCCCTTATTTGGGTCTACCTTCTAAACTCTCTTCTGGAATAACCCCGCCTCAGTCACTGAGCACAAGGGCACCTTGAATGATTTAACGATGATGATGAAAATGATGGTATTTACAGTTACTTTGACCAAAGTTTAAGGCAACTGATCACCTAAGAGATGTTTAGAAGTAACCTGTTAAAGAGCGTTGTTTATCACCATCATCAAAAGACTAACCAGGGAACCTTCAGAAGGAATGGTGTTTACAGCTCCAGAGATCTGTAGAGTTTAACTCTGGCAGACTGGGATGGCCTAAATTGTTACTGAGGCACTAAATGTTGCTTTTTAAATCTAGATGGACAGAACATGGATAAAAATAACCAGGTCATATATCTGGACAGCCAATGTAAAATGAAAGTATGTATTTATGTTGATATTCATTATACATATTTGAAACTTGTTCGTGTTTATATGAATCAAATAATATTTAACGCAACTGGACCTCAGTCGTAATGTTGACTTTGTTTGGCCACTCACTCTAAGTGTTCATATTGTAGAACTGATTTAAGATTCCCCTGTCCAGGGTGTACCGCGTCTCCAGGCCTCTAGGCCACCCGCTACCCCGAATACAGGATAAAGCAGTATAGAGGATAAGTCAGTCAGTGAGTGATTTAAGATTATAGCGCAAATTTGGTTTTCTTTAATGCTAATAGACACGACAGATGGTAGTGTTTTCCATGTAATCCTACATTGTGTGTGATGGGTTTTACTGCAAAACACGCTAAAGCCATTCTGGCAGTTTAAAAAAATTAAAAAATAAAGATTTTGCAAAAGATGCTAAAGGTATATAGATAATATTTTATCCATGTTTTCCTTAAGTCAGGGTATAAGGGTGCAAAAAGCAAAAACTGCATATTAAAATTATTCTGGTCACATCAGTATAACTCTTGTATTTTTTGCAAAATGCTATAAATCCACTTCCCAGAGTTCTGTCAAAATCAACCTGTAGTAAATGTATTTCTTATGACATGTTAGTTTTAATGAATACCTAAGATGAAAGTCATTTGTTGTGCCATCAAAGGCATTTATCCTGTTCTCAGCCAATAGTTTTCCTTCCCATCCCAAAAAAAGGCAATACAAATGCTTTTTTCCCCAATGTTTCCCATTTTTCTATTAAACATGGCTGTTCACTTTTGTGTTTGCCAAAACATGTTGAAAGCCCCCAAAGGGAGGATAGAACACAAGTTGCAAAAGAAAAATAGAGGCAACTTTGTTTGCCCAGGAAAAAAATATTTATCAGATTAAATAAAAAGTTCAACAGTGGTGCAGTTTATCTCATTTTGCAGTGAACCATCATGAGATCTTTCTCTTGGGCTTGTGTAAAACATATTCATACATTTTTAGGCAGTCAAATGGGTCTCAAGTGTGCATATACAAATAAAAAACATGAGGAAAAATTTTTTTTTTGTCTAGATTTTGATTGGTCATGACTTAAACAAGCCAATTAGATTTTCCCCCTCTTCTGACATCATATAAGAAGATACCCTTTCATGGCTTGTGCTCAGGTCCTCCCCGCTGTGCTCAGCTCTGCTGTTTTCTGGTGGGGTGTTTCATGACATTAGCTCATTTACATGGACACTGAGGTATAAAAGTGCATTATCCAAGATGTATTTTAGCTGGAGCATTAGTAGACACCCCTTGGTGCAGCTGTGTTAACTTGTTGAAAAAAAAGTCAAATGTAGGACATTTAAGTGTTACCATCTCAGCTTGGTAGCCAAAAAGCCACTAAATTAACTATTAAGTGGGGATTGTCAAAGACTAAACTATTAAGTGGGGGAAAATTGTTTAGTATGGCAGATGCATGTCTGATACGGAAATCCACGACTTCAGTAGAAGCATTTTGATAGTTTTAGAGAGCTGCCCCTCTCTCTCTCTCTTTCTCTCTCTCATTCTCTCTATCTATGTGTCTGTTCCCATCGACTGCTGACATGAAGTGCAGCCACATGGTGGTGTTTCCATGACGACTGTTGCCTGGGTCTTCTGCTACCATGACAGTTCCCATGACAAGACGGCTGACCCAAGACCCCTACGATTTCCTTATGCTCTCCACTTCTACGTAACTCACACAGGTCAAAGTTCACAGCCTATTGGACCTGGAATCAGTTCTGTTGTCCTAACATAACGAATATAACTCTGTTGCATCAAACCCAAACTGTACACATATACACAGTGTTAAGAAATTGTACTGCTTCAGTGTTTTGCGAAACAAAAAACAAAAAAATGATGTGAAAGCTGTCTGAAACATCAATCAAGATCTCCATGCTTAGGTGCTGTGACATGTCATTTGGATCGTATATTCATACTGCAGGTCCGTTACCCATCATCACTGCCCCCCCTTACCATACTACGTCATGGTTAAATCCCCTGTGCGTAATCGCATCGTTCAGGCCAAGACGTGCCGAAGTCACTTTAAGGCTCCAGCTACCTGGGGCGGCAGTCTGCTTCCTCTTTCGGCAGGAAGGCAGTGCACTGCAAACGCTACTTAAAGGGCATGGAGGAGTGTATTGCTCTCTGTGGAATGTGGATTTATATTTGTTTGCTTCGGCTTTCCGGGGAGTTGAACTGAGTCTCCAGAGGGTATGGCGGTGCGCTACAAACGGAGGTGAACTTTTATATTTGTCTTGATGTCAGGGGTTATTTATAGCTTGTGCATTAAGGAGCTTGATATGCTGGCAAACAGTTATCTGAAGATTTGTTTAAGGGATGCAAAATAGGGTCGAATCTCTATTAATCTCAACTTATTGGGATGGATCAAAATGGTTTAGACAAAAAGGACAAGGTTGGTACAATATGTACAATGCTTGTACATCGTTCCTCTGAGAAATACTTTTCATAACATGGCCATGTCTTCTTTTTAAATGAGTAATATTGTTCCTAGATAATTCATTAAATGACCCAATGACGCTGATGTAAAGGGCTTGGCTTAAATACACAGTAATGACTGCAGCTTTATGAGGAAACATCCAGCCCATTAAAGAAATGATCAAGAAGTGCTTTATTAGTATTCAACTCCTGGATGGATGACCTGACTTAAAGGAGGTGGTAAAGCATCTTTTCTGTTTTGTTTTGTTTTCTCTCTCTCATCACCAGGACGCTTCATCAGCAATTCGAGAGCTATAAGGAGCAGGTAAGGCGGATCGGGGCAGAGAACAAACGACAACAGTCTATCCACAAGGACGATGCCCCGACCTGCGGGATCTGCCGCAAGACCAAGTTTGCCGACGGCTGCGGGCACCTCTGCTCCTACTGCCAGACCAAGTTCTGCGCCCGCTGTGGTGGAAGAGTGTCTCTACGCTCCAACAATGTGAGAAACATCCAATAAGCCTTCCTTTGTCTCTGCTAAACCAGTCTCTGGTGCTGTCACTGATTCATCTCGTCCACATCTACCATTCCCTTCCTTCGTTCGTTTTTTTTTTTCTTTTTCATCCTGTGCTGTGATGTCTCATTGCTTGCCCTAATGCCTGGCTTCAGTCTTTGCCAACATGCTCTATGCTTAGATAGTTATTTAAATATACACACACACACACACACATTCTAGAAATAGATTAGGGCGAGGTTCCAGGTCAGGCACCATCCAAAATACCACAGAAATATGACCAGCCCAGTACATGCCAAGAAACGGATATCGGCTGGCCATTTTTCATCCCAGTTCGTTCAGAGCTGCGTTTGCCGTCACATCGGTAAGTGTTAATTGGGGTGGGCTCCAGCTTCACGGCATGGGGTGGCATATTTTCAGCTCCTGCCGCAACCTGCTGTGGCTAAAACAAGCAACATTCCCCTCGCTTTACCTGAGAATGGACTCGCCTCTGGTCATGCTGGGTACCAATCTGCCCTGGTTCCGGCCTGCCCAGTGAGGTGATGCCCCCTGTGGTCACATGATGAATAGCATAACGTTTTCAATGACTGTAGCAGAGTGGAGTCAAACAACTGTGACCATTGCATTTTTATGCACATTATTCACATATAATAGTGAAATCTAGTTCATTTTTTAAAATGTTTGAATTACAAAGTCACATTTCTCTTGCCGAATGCAGAATGTGTGTATATTGTATATGACGCTTAAAACGTAGCATTGTCCATACACACCACAAAGCCCTGTTTCATACCATGCTGGTCTTTCTCACTGGCATCCGCTATATCTTCCCATCAAGAATACAATACTCATCTTGATACATGATCAGGAATCTAATATGCCAAAGATATTTTTAAAGCGGCCAGTGATTGTATGTGATTGATGTGAAGCGATGGGATGATACGTCGCGATAGAAAGTGATCCAACGGTATGCAAACATTAATTCATTCATTCATTCCTTCATTGATCCCCAGTACCCGCTTTATCCTCACCAGGGGGTTGCGTCGGATCCGGTGCACTTCCCAGAACTCAGTCACATTGACCTCCACATGCAGGTCATTCTTATATGGTCATAAATATTGAGTAAACATTTTGAATCCCTTACTGTCAGTGTAAGGGTAGTCGTAAATGAATCTATTACCAGATCAATATCAGCAAAGTAACTGGATTACTAGAAAGTGTTTTTAGACACAGTGTAATCCCAGCGAAGTCTTATGCTGAAGCAAGTATAAAGTGTAGACAATGTCAAATTTGTGCCAGTCATCCCTCTGCAGATTTTAAACATTAATGATCATATTCTAGCTTTTTTACTAGTTAGTAAGTTAGTAGAACGGAAGAATGTAATGAAACAAACGACAAAGGCTCTGATGCACCCCAAACCCGCACACATTACCTGTTTTCCTCTGTTGTTGCATGCCCTCCCTATGCTTATTGAAATCTTATAGGCTGTTACGACTCAGTAGCTCTTTCCCATCACATGGGTTCAATGAGATTTTAGTTATACCTTAATCCTCTAATCCAAAATGCATCTGATGAATTTACACTTAGACCAGCTCACTTAGTCCTGGTAACGTTCTTTCTCTCTTTCTATTTTTCTTTCTTTTTCTCTTTCTTGATCTCTTTCTTCATTTCTTTCTTTCTTTCTTTCTCTCTTTCTTCCTTCCTTTCTTTCCCTTTTTCTTTCTTTCATTCTTTCTTCATTTTTTCTTTCTTTCATTCTTCATT
>JAOVVA010000028.1:10949826-10975849 GCA_028565275.1 Leiocassis micropogon | reverse complement strand
ATAAAATGTGCAAATATACATAAGAGTAAAAGTAAAAGTAAAATATACACTAGAGTTTATGGACAAAAGTATTTGGTCAAACCTGAAATGACTTTGTATCCAGTTACATACACTACAATATGGACTTGGTCCCCTTTTCGTCTTGGTATGCTGAAGCATTAAGATTTCCCTTCACTGGGGATGAGGGGCCTGAATGAAACAATAATTCACAGGTTTAGCCAAATACTTTTTTATCCATATAGTGTATTTCAATCAAATAAATATGTCCAAGCCAAAACATAAAGTGGAAATATGTGTATATGTGTTGTAATGTTATGTTGTAATGAACAACGTAAATGTACAATGTACTCACATGGGGGATGCTATTTAAAACTACCTTGTGCCAAAATAGAACATTTATAAGCATTGCATAGATATTTTTTAAAGCAATGTTGGAGAATTGGACAGATGTTAGCAATCTTATGTAATAAGTTTATTTTTTATTAACATCATTTTCATGACACTTCAAAAAGTTGTATAGCGCTTCATAAGAGTGCTTTAAATGTGCATTTGAATAACAATTCACTCAGTCGCTCACACACTCTCTGTGCCACTTATCCTGAACAGTGTTGCAGTGGTGGATGAAGCCTATAACGGGGGACTCTGACCACTAGACGGGGTACCAATCCAAGTACCAGGGCGTCTGTCTATTACAAGGCACAAGCACACACACTCACAGAGTACGGGCAATTTAGAATAATCTGCATGTCTTTGGACTGTGGAAGGAAACCAAAGTACTCGGAGGAAACCCACCAAACACAGGGATACCATGCACACAGTGCCGGGGGGGGCGGATTCTAACCCTCGACCCTGGAGGTGCGAGGCCACTGAGCTGAAAAGTAGATTTTGTAAGTCGACCTCACAAAAGGGAAGATGGCAAGTGGAGAGATTTTTTTTTTCATCAATTCTTTATTACAGTTTATATGTCTTATAAGAGCAGGGAATCGAATGCTCAGTCCATTTGTACTAAAATGATCATGGGATATCTCATCATCTTTAACGCTTTATACTGTATACAGGGTCGCGGGGGGCCTGGAACCTATTCCAGGAAACTTAGGGCACGAGGCGTGGTACACCGTGGACATGGTGCCAATCCTTTGCAGGACACACAATTCGGGCAGTTTGGGAACGCCAGTTAGCCTAATCTGCATGTCTCTGGACTGTGGATAGAAACTCACCAAGCACGGGTAGAACATGCAAACTACACACAGGGGCAGAAATCAAACCCGGACCCTGATGGTGCAAGGCGACAGTGCTTACCACTAAGCCACCATTCAGCTACATCATGGGATATCTTTCTAATATAACATCTTACCTATGAAGCCCTTATACAAGCCACATGAATCATTAGAATCAAGCATTTAATCAAGCATTACAAGGCTTTCATTAAATGTGCATTCCTTCTGAAGCACTGTGTGTTAGGTAAAACAAGCAATGTATAATGATAATTGATAGCTGATGCATAAAATCTCCAAAATTATTTGCAATTTTATATATATATATATATATATATATGCTTATGAAGGTGTTATAAAGACACCTCATGAAGGTACCATTTAAATATTACATTGCAATTCTATATTTGACCTACAGGAGGCACTATAGCTACAATAATCAGCTCCTGTTAGTCATAAGTTCGACCAGATATTTAACGCACAACATATGACACTACATGAAGCATTAGTAATGTCGAAAAATGACTATTTAAATACACAAAAGTCGTCTCGCTTCATATCGTCACTTTCATCGTCTCTTTCCATGTATAGCACATACATGTGTGGAATCAGACATACGTCTCATCGAGTCGTGTGGCTGTTTTAATGTCGACTGCACCCCACTTGATTTCGAACCCAGCCCACTGTTGCTCTGACTGAACCTGAACTCTGTCTTTTTGAATACACAGACGGAGACATTGTCCCTTTACTAACGCTTCCTCCCTTCTCCTCCTCCCCACCTTTCTCTCTGTCGCCTTCCCTCTCTCTCTCTCTCTCTCTCTCTCTCACACATGCACCATTTCCATTTCTCACCGTTTCATTTTCGATTTCCGATTTCACACTTTGCTCTCTTTCCCACCTGCCCCCTCTTCTCCCGTTTTTCTCCTCACCTCTTCCCGTTTTTGCCCGTCTTTCACTCCTCTCTGCTTCCTGGACTGCATGCCTCAAGGAGGATAAAGTGGTTAGCATTATTCTTCTGTTTCTATCTCTTTGTGTGATGATGGGATTGTTGTGTGGCTGTGAATATCCAATGTTTGCTTTGTGTATGTGTGTGTGTGTGTGTGTGTGGGCTGGAAGCTCAATGTCTATCAAATCACACATGGATTTCGATATGAACTGGTTTATTTCCTTCAGTATCAGCATCTATTACTCAGTATGGTTTTTGTCTAAAGCTATAAATGTGACTAATTTTCCTCCCATTGTCTCTTGCTCCTGCAAAGTGTCTCATAGTGAAGGACAGGGTAAGGAATTTTTGGGTATTCCGGTCTCTGCATGGGGTGCAGTATCCCTTCCTTAGCTGACCGAGTGCCCCTTCCCCTCCTTGTGGCCGTTGCCGTGGAGACGTGCCCCCTTTAAAGGGACAGCCAACAGGGAGAGGTCGATGGGCACGGGCTGGCATTCCGATCGGTCAGATGTTATTCTGACATTATCAGTTGGTTGCACTTTAGTTGAAAGGACGATGAAGCTGAAGTCCTGGACATTTCTAACAATTACACAAGGCAGTATGAGAAAAAAAAGTATATGTTTAAATTATAAGACTTGCTATGTTATGGAGTCCCGTTCAAAAAAAGTGCCACTAACTGACAAGAGAATGTGCATGTTTGCTGCACTTTGCCTGTGCCCTGGGACTGCAATGGGCATGCCATGAGGTCAAGGGGTCATGGGTCAAGATACAGTATATAGCACAATCCTATCATATATTGGGTAGACGAGCAAATTTACCCTGCAATCCAATGGGCACTTGCGACTCCCTGTGCACTCCGTCTCATGTTCTCAATGTGTTGTTTTTTTTTTGTATGTGTGTGTGTGTCAAGTTTACTTGTTGTACTGTTTGTGTGCATTGTTTTGTGTGTGTGTGAAAGTATTTCATCTTGATGAAAACAAATTGTTCTGTCAGCTAGCATTAAAGGTCACAAACAAACGTTAGCAATAATTAATGATGCTGTGGATTTAACGACACGCTTAACGTGACGTCTGTTTCCGAGTTTGAACCGAGCAACGGGAGTTCCTAATTAGCGCTCTTGTTGTCATCGAGTTAGACATCTAGACATGAGTCAGTGCTGTAAGCCTGGTGTGCAGCCCCGCACTTAAACCACATGTGCCACATCTACTTACACCGTAAGTGGTCAGTTATCTCGGAGATGATATCAGAGACAACACTCTGGTGGCCAATTGTTAAAAAAAAATACATAACTCAATCCCTTTGAAAAGAGGTTTTTGGCTCGTCTTCCCACGGATTCAAAATACATCCTATTACTGTATTCACCATGGAATTATCTATGTGAAGTAATATCTTGATTACTTTTTTATAAAAGATTTCTTCTAAAATAGTCTAAAATTTCTGTTTTAAGATACACTGTCTGGCCAATCTATCTACTCTATCTATCTATCTATCTATCTATCTATCTATCTATCTATCTATCTATCTAACTGCAATTTTAGAAAGGTCAAATTATAGGTCTGCATCAATGAAAAAAAACATGATGAATTTGTCCAAAAACCAGTTTCTACATTATTAAAAACCTGAAAGTGTAGTGCTGAACTGAGAGTTAGCGGATTCAGTAAAAGGTCATGTGGTCTGATGAGTACAGATTGACCCTCTTCCAGAGCAAGGGTACACATGAAGTGATGCACCCATCATGCATATGCTCACTGTACAAGCCTCTGGAGGCAGGGTTATGATCTGGGGTTGCTTCAGTTGGTCAGGTCTAGACTCAGCAACGTTATGTGGTAATAAAATGAAGTCAGCTGACGACCTGAATGTACTGAATGACCAGATTATCACATCAGGCATATCGCAGGACTGAGGCATATCGCAGGACTCAAACTGTGAAAGTGTTCACCACTTTGCACCAAAATCAATGCTAAAGAGGGTCTAATGATATATTAGAGTGCAAAACAGTACAGACTTTATTGTACACCCTAAGTGAACATGTCAAAACTGTGTCCAAAGTGACAGCATTTTTTGAACACCATTGTTCTTTCACTCCTCCATAATGATATCACAGAGCTGCTGGATGTTAGACACATGGCGCCTCGCCACCTTCCGCTTGAGGATGCCCCACAAGTGCTCAGTAGGGCTCAGGTCTGGAGACATACTCGGCCACTGATGAACACGAACATGAAGAATAGGACATGTGACTTTGCATGGTTAAAGATGTACAGCTGTTATCACTTAGGGTGTACTCACTTTTGTTGCCAGCTATTTTGACAAAAATGGCTATATGTTGAGTTTTTTTCAACGGACAGTAAATCTATACTATTATCCAAGCTTCATTCCAACTGCTACCAAGCTTCATTTCTATAATATTGTCCTTTGCTGAAATTAGAGGGGTGTACTCACATTTGTGAGTGGGTGCATGTATATTTGGAGGGCATTGATGGCTCAGTGGTAGGTTTCTCACCTGCCCTGTGGAAGGCCTGGGTTCGATTCCCAGCCAATGTCCAAACCCGGTGTAGAACCTGTGCCAAGCTGTTTGTGTGGATCAGATCAAATTTGCTAGCCAACTAGCTTGGTTTTGTTGTAGTTAGCCATTATAGCCATGATTTATTCTAACACTAAAAATCGTAATTTGAGAAAGACTTGAAAGAAGGAGACTATCAGTAGGATGTCATAAAAACTTCTGGCTTCTTACGGCTTTACTTAAGGTTCTATGCTAATGCACACATTTACTGGTAGAATTTAAAGTGGTCACAAAACTTACATTATCATGATGTATGAAGCAATCAGGTAGTCTGCTATTTTCTAACAACAGAAAAACAGTAAAATGTTTGCTTGTGCTAACGACACACGTACTATATACAGTGCACAGATCGGCCATAACATTAACACATTAACATTGATTATCAATAATACCACCAAACTGTTGACAGGATTATGGGCACCCAAGGCTCAGTGGTCCAGTCTGATCCCACAGAGGAAGTCAATGTAGTACAAAAAGTCAATGCTGATCATGATAGAAAGGCACCAGAGCAGCCAGTGCACCACAGCCTGGAATGCACAGGGCCTGGCCGGGCAAAGAGCTCAAGAGCTCATCTCCAAAAACTCCAAGGTGGCACAAAGGGAACGCAAAATCAAAAGTAGTTATAAAGTGAAGTGTATTTAAGAGAGAAAGAGAGAGACTAGAAAAAAAATTGGTAGTCCAGTGATTGTCGCCTGTAGTTTACGAACTTGACACATGAACCATCTTTAGCAGATCTTTTTTTTTTTTTTTTTTTAATTTGTGTAAATTAATTAAAGCACAATACAGTGTAGAAATGTAAATTCTGATTTTTTTCTAAATTGATGACATTTAAAGACAAATAGCCATGGACTAATTATTAATGGAAAAGCATTAAAAATTCTGTCATCTCCGTTGACTTTCTGGACCTTTTTCAAGCAAGACATTTCCTATAACCAGACTTTGACAATTTTTTAATCGATTACCACTGAGCTAGAATACACCTTCAAGTCTCGGTCCGCTATTACAGTTGCTTTCGCTGTTTCAGTCGCGGCCCAGCTGAAAATGTGCAGACGCACTCTATCGCCGCTTCTCAGGAGTATGATTCAGTAATTGTGTGTCAGCAGATCTGTCAAACTCCAAGGAGGGAGCGAGTCATTTTTATCTTGCTTATTTCCTCTCTGGGTCTCTGAACCAAGCCCTGGATCTTTTTTTTTTTCTTTTTTTTTTCCACTGAGCCTTCATTTATACCCCCGCTCTCCTCTGCAAATCTAATATGATGCCTTCTCTGTCTCTGCGCTTCCGATTTTTCTCCCACTCGAACCTGCTGACTTGTTTTCTGTCTCTTTATTACTTCAGTATCCAACCACTCTGTGATAAATCAACCATCTTCCTTTCCTTCTCTCTCTCTCTCTCTCTCTGTCTATCTTATATACACTCTCTTCTATCTCTCCATTCCTGCTTCGGTTACCATGGAGAGCTGTATTCAGCTGAGCAGGAGGTGCCTGACACACTAACACACAGGGAGGAGAAGCGACTAGATTCACACTCATGCTAGCATGCACACACTCGTGTATATACACACACACACAAACACACAGCTCATTATGTTTTATTGCTAGTCATGTACTGTGGTGTGGCCTAAAAAAATCATTTTTGACATATAACACCAGAGGTTGTGGTGTTGGTTATAGGTTATACTGTATATCTGGTTGTTTCAAACACCATTAAATAAAACATACAATAAAAAAAAAAATCATCAACTCTCCATAATATCTTCAAAAGTAGCAACATTACATAACTACACAAGTTTCATTTTAATAATTACCTTTATTGCTTACGTGTCCATTATTTCTATGTATCTTAGTAGACAGGATTTAATCCTTTACCATTTTTCCTTTTTTTTTTCAGATATAGACAGTAATGTTCAAAAGTTAGAACACACCTACTCATTCCTTGGGGTTTTCAGTGTTGTTCTACATAAAGGAAACCCCAAGGAATGAGTAGGTGTGTTCTAACTTTAAAACTAAACGGAAACTGTTCTAACTCAAAACTATAAAATAACACATCTGGAATAAGTGTTCAGTCTTTCTTCTAATTGTTTATGTAGTCTTGAGGAATATTTCTCCAGGCTTACTGAATGACTTTTCATTTTTGCCATGTTTTTTGGCTCTTATTTTCAGTCCAGTCTCTGTACCTGAGCAATCGCAGAGGAATGTTTTTGTTTGTTAAGGTACGCAATGACCTTGGAATCATTCACACATTAAAAGAAATCAAATTTAATGTATAAACCAGCGAGAAACAGGTGCATATGATGACAAATGATCATGCCGGTGATTTGTATACCGGTGACGCTGAACGCTGAGTGGTTGGAACAGAAGAGAGGGGAAATGAGGTTGCTGCTGAGGTTGTTATGTAAACAACTAATTCTTTTATTATACCTTTATGCACTTTGCAGCCTGTAACAGAAAAAAATTTGCTCCTGTTTCTTTCATTTAATTTACATAATTTATTTTAATTTAGCTGTAACTGAACTCAACGATTGAGGTTGCACAAGTGAGTATAGTCTTATAGTCTATAGTCCCAAGCCCGAATACAGTAAATAAAGAGTGTTGTGTCAGGAAGGGTATCCGGCGTAAAACATGTGCCAAAATAATTGTGCGGATCATGAAAAAGAAGACTGTTACTGTAACTGATGAGGCACAATAGTGGCAGCCAACAAGTGCTTCAATATACCATATTGTATATTTGGAAAATGATTATACAGTAAGTGATTACCTCATGAGTCTGACTGAGGGAAAGCCAAGAGTGTGCAAAGCTGTCCTCAAAGCAAAAGGTGGCTACTTTGAAGAATGAAATGTATGTTTGCACTTTTTTTCTTACAATATTGTAATTGCATGTGTTGTTTTATAGTTTAGACTTGATGCATTCAGTATTGTTCTAGAATATTGAAGTAAGTAAAATTTTCTATACAACGAATCCCCTCACATGTGAGATAAATTCAATCCTATTTAAGAATTCGAGTCAGGGTTATAACGTACAAATTTTTCTTCAACATTACTTAGATATTGCATAGTGGCATGGCCAACTATTAATATTGTTATACTGTAGAACCTTATTCGACCTTATTTTACACGCTTTATTCTCATATTGCTTCTGGTGGCACCAGGTTTTCCATATATGCATAAATTTGTTCTGTTTTATTCGAAACATTCATATTTGTCAATGATTGAATTAAACATTTAGCTCAGACTCCTACTCAGTTCCACGCTTGTTGATCTCGGTGCATTTAGAATAAAGGCTAGCTGTAGTGCTAGGCAACAGGATTAGCGCAGATTGCTAATCCTTCCTGTGAGTGTATCTCTGGTTGGCTGACAGCTGTGGGCCTCTGGACATCAGATTTACCTCAGATTACTCTGGAACAAGGCCAACTGGATCCAATAAGGGCACAATGTTCTGTATCTCTCTCTCTCTCTCTCACTTTTCCTCCCACCCCTATGCTGTCCTAGAACAGGCTCCATCTCTTTAGAGCAGCACTGAAGCACGAACAATCCACGAAAAAAAAAAACCCCGATATTTATTCGATTTGAGGTTTTTGTTACGAATTCATCCGTTCGACTATGTCGAGCACAAGGCAACTAGCATGTGAGTACTCTTCTTCGCAGAATTGACCAGCGTTTAGATGGCACATACGCGTACATCACGGTTAAAGACTGATTTGAGATTCTTACAGATTTTGAAAGTAGCAGCTGGGTTCTGCCTCAAGTTTTTTTATGTCTTTTAATGAGCTCTTGCTCAGAATCCTGTTCCTTATTTTTTCACGAAAGATGCTTTCCAATCTGTCTGCGTTTTTTTTTTCCACCTGTTTTTGGTTCTTGCTGAATTAGATATGACTGAAATAATTGTTACAGAATAACAATGGAACATTGTATTTAGCTGGATTTATGTTGGTGTTGGTGTTGCTGATGCTGTGTTCTCCACTGCTAATGAACTTCTCATACTGAGTTTCATGTTTAAGGCATTGATGTTTAAACTGTACATTTAATAGAGAGTCTAAAGGCGAGTACTTGTGTGTGTGTGTGTGTGTGTGTCTCAATTCTCAGCGTGCGTTGACCTGAACTCAAGTGTTCTCGCATTTGACAGTTTCTCTGCATGCTCACGAACACCCTGTGCTCATTTTTAATGATGATGCTCACTGATACTGCTCTGCCCCTCCCACCGGCTGCCCTCTCGTCCTCTCTATGTCTAAAATACTGTTTAAACACCTTGAACGGTATAGCGCAATGATGCTGTAATCCATCCTAAGATATTTTCACAGAGTTTGCTGTCTGCTTTGCTTTAATGATTAATGGTGTAGAACATCCAGATCCGAGCCGTTTTGCGTCACCTGTTTAGTAGCTCAAAAACGTAAGCTAGACTTGCATTACATACATATCTTGTGATGACATTTAATGAGCATGGTATTGTACCAATAACTGTATCATTGCCTACAAGCTTGTTTGGAAAAAGATGCGTTCACTAGTAAGTGCAGATTCATACTAGCTGATTGCATGCCAAATGAAATTGGCTGTCTGCAAGTTAAACTCATGAGTTTTGCTTGGAAAGGAACACTATCGACAAGGAACAAGAACATATGCTCGTTACTGCACCATTCAAGCCTGTTAACTGCAGTGTGGAGCAACACTGGATTTACCGACATGATCAATAGATTAGTCCCTGCTAAGGAATCTAAAGTGAGATGGATATGTTGGAAATTTACCCTTTCTAAGCCACAAACATTAAAAACGCAGGAGCCGTTTGATTTTGCATTAACCCTAATAGCATCTAATCAAGTTCGACTGGTCTCCACATCACAGATGGAAAAAGGCTCAGACAGAGACAGGAAGAAGAGAAATCGTCATGGCCTAGGTATTTTAGGAAGTCACAGTCATCCATCTTGTAAATGAACCACTGGAGAGTGCTTATTAATGCTGGAAATGAGAATAGAGGGGAAAGAAGGAAAATTAAATAGAAGAAATTTAGAAGAAAAAGATGGCCAGGTTGACAGTTTTGATCAAACTTGAGTTTTATAGAGTGTGTATAGACCTATGTTCTGTATGTATGTATACATGTTTGCCAGTTGCCCGACAATGTTTGTCTTCTACACTATATCTGTTTTACATTTTCCTACAAAAACCTACCTTAATGTAATTGTTTTAAAATTAATCTAAAAGCACAAGTCTAGCTTACATTTAAATATACATCAAAGAGCATAAGTCACCTGCATATCCTACAGATAAAGATCCCTTCAGCACCACCTACTCCATGTTTCTCGGCAGGTGATGTGGGTGTGCAACCTGTGCAGGAAGCAGCAAGAGATTCTTACTAAATCTGGAGAATGGTTCTCACCAGGGCCAAGAGGCAGGCCTCTGAGCTTGCCCGGCCCTGAGGTCGACCGGGACGGGAAGCTGCGTTCCAGGTCGCAGGTTACATCCGGAGCTAACCTCGGAAGTGTTAACAACCTCCAGCCAGTCACTGACCGGACCAAGGGAGTAGACACCATGCCAGCCTCACGAGCAAGGAGCGAACCCCCACGAGAGAAGTATAAATGATAATGCACTTCTGTAACGATGATACATTATGAACTGTAATATCAGTCAAGAACAGTTTTGTCGTGTGAATGTACACGTGTCATATTTCTGCATCAATGAGGAATCTGCTTTTCATTCATATTACAGTATCTACACTTGGAACATAGGCCACATCTTTTGTTTGCAGTTAAAACAAAAGTAAAGGAATGCACTGATATTATTCGCCTTGCTTTGGATAATTAAAACCTCTGTCAAAAACTTTTTCACCCTATTAGGGTTGGAATGCTCTATATGAGTATACACTCCACACTCTACTGTATATGAGTATATGTTTATTTGTCAAAATATTTGAAGAAGTGGGTGTTAATTACTGTAGTTTATTTACTAACGCAGTTAAAACCGTTACGAGGGATACATTCATTAATGCTGTAAATTTATAATGGAGTTGTAATTGATTATATAATTGCAAATAATCTGCAATCCAAGGACTAATTAGTTAAATGGTCTTCATTTTCAAGTGAGTTTTATTTGTACTGTTGTTGGCTTCTACACTGAAACGGTAAAGGCTCAGTCAAAAGGACTAACCAAAGGTTGAAGTAGCTTCATTTAAAAGACTTTTACTTATTTACGTTACATTGTTTCTCAATTTAACACTGGATATGGGTAAAAATCTTGTTAGTTCAACATGAAAAAAGGTTTAAAACTTTTCATACCTGCAATCTGGCATTCAGTAGTTTACTGGTAACCTACCTTAAAAAAGGTTATCCATTGCAGCCTAAAGTGCTAAATATGGTTGTATGTACAACCCTAAACAGGGCTTTCTCTGATAACATTTCTCTGAATATATATTTTACTCCATGTCCAATAGGAAGAGGCCAGTGTCTCTACATGAGCAGAATGGCAAGGTCATTATCAGAGGTGAGAGGAGAGCGGGACCTGGAAGGCAGCTGAGCCAGGCTTCAGAAGATCGAGCTCCAGGAGAAAGGCGAGAGAGCAGACGTCTTGAGAAAGGCCATTCGCAAGAATACGACCACCCTGGTGACACTTCCCACCCTGACCAGCGGCGGAAAAAAGAAGAAGAGGAACGGGAGCGGGAAAGGCAGCGTCGAGAAGAGGAATACCAAAATCGCTATTGTAGCGATCCCAACCTGGCCCGCTACCCTGTCAAACCTCAGAAAGAAGAACAAGAGATGCGCATGCATGCCAAAGTGTCCAAAATGCGACAAGAACGCCACCACAGCGACATGGCCATCAACGAAGTAGGCCTGGCTCAAGATGGTTGTGAGACTCCAGGCAGTCGGCTAAGCAGGAGGTCAGGGGGCAATGAAAACCGCAAGGCACTCCTGGAAAACCACCGGGCGTACTCTGTGGACAGGACCGCGGGGGGTAGTGCTGGTGGGGGGCCTGTACCCCTTCAAAAACAGGGTCACAGTGGTTCTCACATGAGCCCCGGGGGCTCCCAAGACCTCAGGGATGGACAGGATCGTGGCCACAAAGGTTACTTGGAGCCTGGCTCAGCAGCGTTATTACACAAGACCAAGCGCGAGAAAGCTGCCGAAAGTTTCCGGAAAGATTCTTCACTCAGTTCAGACCAGTCGGAGTGTCTCCGACCACCTCCTCCCCGTGGTTACAGGCCCAAACGAGGCCTCAATAAGAGGCAGATGTCCATTAGCAGTTCAGAAGAGGAAGGAGGGTCTACACCCGAGTATACCAGCTGTGAAGATGTGGAGAGCATAAGCGAAAAAGGTAAGAAAGTCTTTGTCTTTGGTGTTAAATAACTTGAAGTATGGTGAGGAATCAAATCTTTTTGAGATTGCTATAGGCAAGTCATGACATACTCATCAAATATGCAGCAACTCTTGACAATTATATGACCGATTTCTCCATTCTTATCATTTGTTCCACATTTTATCACCTGAAAACCATGCCTATACTTGATTTTTTATTTTTTTAATGGAGCAGTAGAAGCTGTTCCAGCCTCTGAAACAGATATATCTCATGGATTCTTTGGATAATTTTTTGGAATTATGTCAGTGGCCCTGTCATGTAACACAGCGAGTGACTCACAGGATTAAGCATGGGCATGAAATTTTAAGCCTAAAACTGTTCCAAATTCACCATTGAGTATGATATTACATTTTAGGTTCATTGGGTTAAATTAAAACACCTCCCATCTGTGATTGAGTTTCGATTTATGAAAGCTCCATCTGTTAGATAAATTCTTCTGTATCTTTTTTTTGATGATGATTCATTGTGTACAGACAGAACATACATGAGTACATGTGCTCAGAGTGATCTATTAATATTATATTTTTCTGTATATTATACTCTATTATTTCCTTTTTTTGTATATTTTTATTCTTAGTGTAACTTGTACTGTAATGTAAATTTCTTTTTTTAATTTGTAGAATTATTTGAATGTGTATTTAATTAATGGTGTTTGTTTAGTTCTGTTTTTGTCGAGACAGTTGTTAAAAGCATTTTACTGCACGTCGTACTGAGTAGGGTTGTGTGTGAGAAACAGAATTTGAATGTGAATTTGATTTGAGTAAGGTCGCTCTTAGCATTTTGGTTATTGCTCGTCTTTGTCCTTAGTGGCCTTTAGCCTCCTACTTTATTTGGATTTATGCCCCAGTGCAGCATGATGGATGGATCGTGTTGTTTCGGAAATAGGTCTTGCTACCAGCCTTCCTAATATCATTTACCATTAGGAATCTGTTGTGTATCATGTTGTTGCTTTAGGTCAGAGCTGACTACACAATATCTGACACTAAATGGTTGAGATCCAAAGGTCAAACTAGGTCTGTGCCATGCCCTTTTCCCATCCTCAAACAGTACACTCGGCATTGTAAAGAACTTGGGTTTTCATCTGCAGATTTTGTCTCTCAAATATTATTTCAATAACATTTACATACACCGATCAGCCATAACATTCAATCCACCCAGGTTTTAGGTTCCCCTTGCTCTGAGCCCTCAGGATGTGGCTGTGCAGGGGCTCTGGGGAGGTGATGTGGTGTCTGTAACCAGGACGTTGGCAGCAGATCCTTTGGGTGATGTGGGTTCCGAGGTGGAGTCTCCATGGATTGGACTTGTTTGTTCTGTGTATCCCATGGGTGCTCAATTGGATTGGGAGTTTGGAAGCTCCGTAGACAGACTGCTGGGTACATACATGGTGGAATATGGTGCTTTTTTCTATAATGGGATGCATTTACTTTTTTCAGAGATTGTGCTGCGTTGGCTTTTCTGTGGGATCAGACTGGACAAGCTGGTCTTTGGTCCTTCCCGACATGGTGAGCCTTGGGTGCCCATGATTCTGTGACCAGTTTGCTGGTGTATAGTTGGTCATCAGTGTTGTTCAGTGTTGATGTTATGGCTGGTCGGTGTATTCCAAAGTCCATATTTGAATATTCCAATCCTGCTTTCCATGTAGTTGTTTAGTTGTTCACCATCATTTTCTGTGTTATAAAGTATAGAAGGCGGCACGGTGGCTTAGTGGTTAGAACTGTGATTTGCCCCCCGAAGGTCCAGGCTTGATTCCTGCCTTGGGTCTGTGTGCATAGAGTTTGCATGTTCTCCCTGTGCTTGGGGAGTTTCCCCCAGGTACTCTCCCACATTCCAAAGCTATGCTGGTTAGGGTAATTAGCATTCCCAAATTAACCGTTGGGTTTGAGCGTGTGAGTGTGTGTATGTGGCATTGGATTGGCATCCATTCCAGGGTGTACCACGCCCTGTGCCCTTAGACTCCTGGGATAGACTCCAGGTGTTTTAGGTTCTAGCCCCTTGCGACTCTGTATACAGGATAAAGAGATACTATAGACAATAAAGTATAGCATGCACAATAATATTGATGTTAATAACTGGAAATATGTTGTAACTCACTGCGCTAATAAAGTTAGTGGCTTCCTCTTCACAGCTTTTGCATCCTCTTACTTTTGTCATATTTTGGTTGTTGGTCTCTTTCTCTAGGTGACTGGGATTGCCATCCTTTCGACCCCACTGTATTGCACGTAAGATTTTTTTTAAAAACGTTTTTTTAAATATTTTATATAAATGATATAAATGATATGTTTTTTAAATATTTTATATAAAAGTAATGTGATTGTAATGGGTAGAGCTGTGTGATTTAATCGATTATGTGGTTCTGTTGGTGGGTCAATTAATTGGTGGGTCAGGTTTCAATTTCCAGTCGTTTCACTGATTTAGGTAAACTTACAGATTTAATGTTCTAAAATCTATAAATTCCTTACAAATATTCCACAGCTTTGGCAGAAAATAGGAAACGCTTGCAAATACTCACATGTTCTGAGCTATCTCTTCTTCTTTTTACTGTTTGAATGGTTGGTGCAATACTGCCACCTACTAGACTGGAGTGTGGAGCATCATTCCATCACCTTGTTCAAGACAAGGCATTTAAACCATTAACAGCACAGGATGTTAAATGGACAAGCAATGTTAATTGGACACTTTTAATAGTTCATAATACTGTACTTTAAAACCTAGTCAAACCTATGCTTGGAAAAATCAGGCAGGAACCAAAAAAAATCACAATGCCCAAAAATCAAATCAAATTAAATCAACAGTCTACCTATTCTAGTAATGAATATCTATTTAATAACATACACTTTTTGACTGATTTACTTGATAGAACCACCATGTAGTGGTGATGTTTGGGTATACAGTACGTATAATCATTGACTATCCTCCAGTGTTTTTGGATGAATGAATTTAGTTTTTTATGCTAATATTTAAATTCATAAACACCTAAAGAAGCAACTGGTAGCCTCACCCCAAGCCTGTGTTTAATATTTACTGTTCATGTGATTTGAATTGTTATATTATATATATATCTTTATTCATGCTTTAAATGCTTATTAACATGTTAAAAGTGGCAGTTAACCGCAAAAGTGTTACATATTAAAGTGTTACATATCAATTGCAATTGCTATAATGCACACTGCCATACGATACATACTTCGATTACCTCGTGTTTTGAAAACGGTACGAATTCCTCAGCAGATCTCCGGATGTTTAGTCTTTGGTTATGCACAGTACTGTACTTTCGCGTGCATGTCAGTAAGACTGTATCCATCATTAATGGATCTGAAAACCACTATTGAATTTCCCCTCAGCATCCTGTCACGTGGCAGCCATCAAAAGACGGAGATCAGTTGATTGGCCGCATTACTCTGAGCAAGCGCTCCGCTGTGCCTCAAGAAGCTGGCTCTTTGCTCGGGCTGAAGGTGAGATGACAGACCACTCAAGCTAAATTGTAAATCTATGTTACATCTTCATATGTGCCTAAGTACAAGGCCAAGCTCAACTTACTCTGTTTAAATGGAGGTCAAGATCACATGACTTGATAGTATCCTATAGTACCTGTTGATGACGGGTAAAGAGTTTGTAGAAATAGTTAAAAGGTTAAAGCTAAAATAAGATGATCAGTTTTAATGTAATCAGTGATATTATTATTTCAGGTTGAAGCCCACGTACATGTCTGAATGTCTTTCTGTACGACAGAACTCTCTGCATAACCTATTAATACAAAGAAATAAAATTTTGTAAAGTTGAGTATCCTTGTTTACGTTGGACTTCTTCTTTTATTGTCAGCCAAATAAACTCCCTGTTCGGGTAATCAGAGAGTAATCCACAAATGGCAAATCAAAAAAATAGATCGTATAAAGATTTAATTTTGTCATAAAATGACTCCGGCGTTTAGCTTTTCTAATGAATATTTATTAGTGCAGGTGTTTGTTTACATTGAGCAAGTAGCTTATTAGTAGCTTATCTCAAAGTAGATTATTAAATCTGGCACATATTTAATTCATGGTGCAAAAGATTTATTAAATTCTGTCCAGAATGTCGATTTAAGACGCGCCCACAGTTTGACCGATGTCGAGACAAATCCTTTTGTTTCTTTAAATATATAGTACAGTATGCTGTTTATGTTTCATCTTACCCTTCGACCATTTCTTTCAATATGTTGCGTTACCAACTTACCAAATGCATTTTTTCTTTTCATTAGGTGGTTGGTGGGAAGATGACAGAGACTGGGAGGCTTGGAGCGTTTATCACCAAAGTAAAGAAAGGAAGTCTTGCAGATGTTGTAGGCCACTTACGAGCAGGTGAGGATTGTTTAAAATGTGTGTTTGCGTAACTCAGAAGGCCAGTTATCATGATGAATCTCATTAACTTGTTATTTATGTGCTAACTTTTTGTTCCACTGTTTGACCCGCCCTCCTAGATGGTTTTGTACTTTGGCTAAACGGTAAGCATTTTTCATTTCAGGTGATGAGGTGCTGCAGTGGAATGGGAAGGCATTGCCTGGAGCAACCAAGAAAGAAGTGTACAACATCATTTTAGAGTCGCAGTCTGCACCTCAAGTGGAAATAGTTGTTTCAAGGCCAATTAGGTAAGCATAGCATGTCATAGCTAGTTAGCTAATAGCTAACTGCTTAGTCATACCTTATTGCTGTGTATACTGTATTATATGTGAGATAAGATCCTTATTGTAATTATTGAGATGTCAAAGGTTTTATTGTAAAAAGGACACTGATTGTAGATGGATTCCTGGAATTGCTTTTTGTTGTCACAGAATCTTGTTTTCTTAAGTCATATCCGTTGTTTGTTGCTTGATTGTGTTCACCGTTTCTGTTTCTTTCTGATTCAGGTGTCTATTTATATGTTCATGTTTTGTTGCTCATCATACTTTTGTTTTATGTCACCTTTTTTCCCCAAGTTTACTTTATTCCTTTAGACCTTGCTTTTGAGTATTGTTACTAAAATTGTACATAGATTACTAAATCAAGCTACAGTAGGAAGCTTTTCTTTATGTTCCCCCAATCATTTGCCTTTAGACTGTGTAATTCTGCCTTTTACTTTATATACAAGGGCTGTTCGAGTCAAACTGGGACTTGATGAAATTTCTTGTGAGCAAAGGTTAAAAAACAATTTCAGCATCTCAAGCACATTACAGTGATAAGTCTTTTAGCCGCAGTAAAACAGTCGAGCTCACTACAGTTGTTCCTGTGAAATCCTTGAAAGTTGACTGATAATTGTCGCCAACTTGCAGAAGTGACGCATCTGTCTGTGGGAACTGTATACACAATCATTCACCAGCACCACTGAGTTATTACCACACACACCCCACCCTCCTGCAGTCCTGACCTCACTCCAAGCTATGTCCACATGTTTGAACCCTTAAAGGAGTTCCTGGGAGGCCAGCGTTTCAGACATGAAGCACACAGTCCAATCATGGTTCCAGCATACAGAGAAAACGTAGTGGTATCCAAGCACTAGTGAAACTCTGGGATAAGTGCATTAGTGTAGCAGGGGATTATATAGAGAAATAAAAAGAGATTTAACTCTCATAACTGTGTTCTGTTATTGCACATAATCAAAAGTACCAGTTTGACTTGAACAATCTGGACAGACTAAAACAGACAAAGAATTCCTGTTAACCTAAATGGAAAAGTAGTGAGCATCATAAGAATATAAGATGGAAAATCACTGAAATGGTTTTGACATGTAATTTTTCGTAAACTAGTTGCTTCTTTTATTTCCATTTGTTTAAAGTTGATTTGCTTTTCCACTACATGTAAAAGATGCATTCATCGTGTTTTTCCAAAAAACATCATCAGAAAGTTTGATAGAGCATATGAGTAAGTAAACCACTCAAACTGTGCTATTGTTCCCAATGCCCGTAGTGCCCGAACCTAAAGTGTCCCCAAGTGACCTTAAGTAGAATTGCTAGCGTGTCAGCATAACTAACCCCCGTCACACTAAACCCACTACGTCTGCAGAAATTTGAGTCAACACAGTGAGTTTTAAAAAAAGAAAAATCTGGTAGTACCCTATCTCACCTATGCAGTTTCGCACGATGGCCATAAGTACGGTTCGTCAAGATTCACCGCGAGTTTTTGGCGCTGTGATTACGTTTCCATCTTTTCATCATCTTATTCCATCATCTAATTTTTTAGCTGGTCCTCACAGAAGCTCTAGAACTAGACCTTGCAGAACTTCATGGAACGCATCTCACCGCGAGTCAAACCGCATACTGTATGTGAGATAGGGGTATAAGAATGACATGGAAAGAAATGAGTAAGGATTTAATAGTGACAACATTGACCAGTTAAAGGCATAGCTAACACCTTTTAGGGGTTTTATTGATGCAGTACAATCGTGGTGCAGGCAGGAAAGATTTCTGCGTTATCATTGGGATGTCACTGTGTTGCCATGTTATAGAAGTCTGCGTTAAGTTCCTCTTACGTTCTTCTGTCACTCACCACGTTCATGATGTGCATGCAGCAGGTTATCAGTGCATCTATGTTACAGTATGTTCAGAGAATTTTGCATAAATACTGGATCCAATTCCTCACAAAATCACTTCTTGCTGAAAAGGACTGAGCCTGGTAAGAGCGTAGTGCGATCAGACATAACAATCATTACATTGGACCTGGTGAGCACTTGATCAGGTGTGTGACAGGAAATTAGGGACAACATGATAGACGCATTGAGAACCTTACGGGGGCGTGGCACATTTTTTCATTTTGACTCCTCAGACTGCGTTCTTCAATATTTTAAGGATGCCATGGAAAGGTTGTGGTGTGACGGGGCCTTAGCTATCTGATCCTCTGTTTCCGTCAATTCCCTTATTATCTAATAATCAATACTCAGTGGGTATTTAAAAAGAAACACGTATCTCTTAAAAATGTCATTTTTGTTATTCTTTTAAAGAGAAACTCCGAGAATTCCAGAGAGGTCACATCCTCCTCTTGAATCCAGTAAGTTTTGTAGATTGTTTTTACACCCCGATGTATTTGCATAGTTTTTTGCTACATGAGGCCACTATACTGAATGCATATTTGCTTTGTATTAACTCTAATTTTCTGTCACATTAGCTGGTTCCAGCTCTATAGATGAGTCTCACAAGGTGGACCGTCCCTCCATCTCTGTCATGTCCCCCACCAGTCCGGGAATGTTGAGAGACCTGCCTCAGGACCTACCAGGCCAGCTTTCAGTATGTACAGCACAAAAACAAAGATGATTACTCATCAGCTGAAAGCACGAAGATGTAATCAAATAACACATGCAAGATACAGTAATTAAGTATTATCACATAAGAGGAAGTGCTGAATATCAGAACAGCAGTGATGCGGTCGTAGGCACGAGGACGCAGGGTTGAATCCCAATTAGCGTTAGAGCACGGAGTTGTAGGAACAAAAATAACCTCTGGAACAAGGTGATATATTGTGCCCCAAGTTACTCGTCACCACAGTTTATTATTTTCCTATAATTTTTTTTATAGTTCATCAATTTGCCAAATCTTATTTTTGGTTTATTCATCTATGAAAGAACACTTTGTACTTTTTATATAAAATTATAGTTACTCTTAATATTGTGAATTAAAATAAAAGCCTGCATAGATCTTTTTATCAGCTACATTATATGACCAAAGGTTTGTGGACACCTGATCATCACACCCAGATTCGGCTCCTCCACAAAGTTGTTAGCAGTTGTCAGCAATCGTCTAGGATCCCTTCATACACTCGAACAAAGAGGCCCAAACCTTTTCAGCACAATGATTCTCCAGTGCATAATCATGCTCCATGAAAAGCAACAATTTTGCCGACGCCCTGAAGTATGAATCGGCTAAAGGAATGAACCAGAATGCCGACTGCCCCCCAAGATCAGTGTTTGACTTCAATATTGCCCTTGTGGCTGAATCAACACAAATCTCCACAGCCACAATACAAAATCTAATGGAAAGCCTTCCCAGAAGAGTGTCCAGGGTCCACATTCCCTTGGCCACATATTAAATTGATCTTGCAGTTGACTCCTTTTCTGATCCCTAGCTTATCGTTTTACCAAAAAAAAAAAAAAAAAAGTCCTGATATCCGTACTATTTTTCACAGACTGTTACAAAACACTGAACCTGGAAGCTTCTTACATAAACACTAAATGTTGTTGTTAGTCGTTTGGTTGCTCCCATCAAGGGGTCGCCACTGCGGAACAAGGTTTAACACCGGATGCCCTTTCTGATACAATCTGCCCGTTTTATCCGGGCTTGTTACCGGCACTGCATCCAGTAGCTGGTGTTTGGGCATTGGGTGGGAATTGAACCCGGGCCTCTCTTACATAAAAGTTAAATAAATAGACAGTTATATAAATCTTCAACGTATACATTTTTAGGCTTTCCTGATAAGTCTTTTCTTGAAGACCTTAAGGAAAATAAGAGAGCAAACAATTCTTATTGTGAAGCTGAAACAGGTCTTATGGTCAAAACCCCTTATTTGAGTCAGCATCTTGCTAAATGTATAAGCATGCTATAAAAAAAATAATAAAATAAATTGTCACTGTAAATAACACTAATTTGTTGTTGGGCCTTCAGGGTCTGGGTTCGATTGCTGCCTTGGGGTCCATGTGCATGGAGTTGTTCTCTAAGCATGTTCTCCCCGTGCTTGATGCGTTTCCTCCATGTACTTCGGTTTCCTCCAAAGCCATGCAGATTACGCTAATTGGCGTTCCCAAATTGCCTATAGGGTGAATGTGTGTGAATGTTGGCCAGTGGTCCTACGACAGTTGTAATAAATACAATAGGCACCATTGTCCTCCAATGGTCACCACTGGCCTTCAGGGTCCCTAGTTGGACTACAAAGGTTCCTAGATGGATGGATGGATTGACCTATCAGCATTGGCAGTATTCACACTGCAAACCTCCCGCTTTTTCTTTACATGTTAAATCGAAACACAATATTAATGAACGCAACGCAGTTTTAAACACCTAACACACACTGTGGTGACGCTAATCATTCATTTCGAAGGACAACTGCGCGTTATCTTTACACCAAGAGCCATGTACTTACGTCTGTGGTTTATAAGTGCATCAGCTTTCAGACATAAAACAGAATGATGGTAATAATAACCATAAGGAATCTGAGCTGTCTGGAGATCGCGTTTCCGTAATCCAGTTTTGAAATAATTGTTTACACAGCAGTTTCCCATGGCTTATTTATTTATAACACTGTTAATTTATTAAATCTGAAGGTCCCATGTCGGTCACAAAACGTTGAAGCATTGCTTTTTAAGCCTTTTTTAAAACTATTGTTGTCTATACAGATCAACTATACCATTAACACCACATACGTTTAACTGAATAACATTCATTACCAATTATTTACCACTAAATTGGTGACAGGATCATGGGCACCCATGGCTCACCCATGCCCATAGAGACCAAAGGTGAGCCAGTCCCTCCCCATCTATCATAATAGCCAATGCAGCACAACTCGACAAAAAAGAAAGGCACCAGAACACCCAGTGCCCCATAGCCCGGTGCACACGGGGCCCAGCAAGCAAACGAACCAACATCCCAGCCACAACTCTCAACTCCAAGGAGGCCCAACCACTTCAACCCAGAGCACCAAGAGTGTTAGCTGCCAACATCCTGGGGCCAGACCTGTCCCGGTTGTGCTGGGCTTAATGTTTAGTCTTGTATTGTTTTGGCTGATCGGTGTATATGTGTATTGCTCTCATCCTCATACATCCTGTTCATGCTTTCTAACAAGGTAAAACTGTGGTATGACAAAGTGGGCCATCAGCTTATCGTCAACGTATTACAAGCCATAGACCTACCCTCTCGTCCAGACGGTCGACCACGCAACGCTTACGTCAAAATGTACTTCCTTCCTGATCGGAGGTGAGCATTGCTAAGTGATTTGTGTGCTTATATCCACATCAACGAGACCCAAAGGTACTTTTCTGAACAGTGTTTCATCATCCGTCAGAACCCTACCCAAACCCCCCCACCTGCAAATGACTGCACTTGTGTTGTACCCAGTTACAACTGTTGTAACCAGTAACAAACTTTCAACTAACATTCACAACCTCTTTAGTGACAAGAGCAAGAGGAGGACGAAAACGGTGAAGAAGAGCTTGGAGCCAAGGTGGAACCAAACGTTCCTTTACTCGCACGTGCACCGCAGGGACTTCCGAGAGCGCATGCTGGAGATCACCGTGTGGGACCAGCCGAGAGCGCAGGAAGAGGAGAGCGATTTCCTTGGAGAGGTGTGTTTACAGTGCATTATGATGAGACTCCACTTTTGGTAAAAATTACACATCATATGAGATTATTTGCTTACTGGATTTTGTAATGATTAGAGTCCCGACTTATTATTACTTCTTATTATTAAAGTCTAGTCAGATTAGATAATCCAGTTTTCTCCTCTTGTTTTACTTTTTTTTATTGTTTATTAAGAAGCAACATATCTCATTTAAGATAGTTTACAGTAGCAATAGACTCTCCTTCATCTTTATTTTCCCACAGATCCTGATCGAGCTCGAAACAGCGCTGTTGGACGATCAGCCCCACTGGTACAAGCTGCAAACCCACGACGTGTCCTCTCTCCCTCTACCCCAACCCTCCCCATACCTCCCCCGCAGACATGTCCACACTGACAGCCCCAGCAAGAAGTTACAGAGTGAGTGTCGTTCATGTGTGTATATATTTGTCATCTATAAATGCAAAAAAAAAAATGTTTTTACAGTAAAATAAGGGACTTTTATCCTAAATATGAACTGAAGTATGACTAACAAATGTGTACAAATATGTATAAAATTGAATGTACTGTACCACAGAGTAAAGAAATGGCAATGTTTCTAGATATCCGTACAGGTCATCTTTAAAAAACCTATGACCGGATTATTGTATATTCTAATTAGTATAAACATGGTACCTCAATGAAGTCTGTTAAACAATCTAAACTTAGGCTTCAAAATGACGTAACTGAAAAAGTCATATTGGGAGATCATGAAGTTAGACTAAGATCATGACGTAGACCTTAAAACCAGAGTCGCTAATCAACAGCCTGAATGCTACAGCAGAACATTATTAAGTATTGAAGGGCCTAAAAGCAGGAATACAGGATGGTCCAGTTTTTCTTCTTTTCTTTAAAGCCATCCCTGCTGTCCGTATTACTATTACTCCAGTGGATCACAGTAATAAACGCTCTTCTGTCAGTAATTATTTATCACCAAAAATACCATATGTTCAAGGTTTACCTGCTGTAAATACAAGGGTTGGTGTACCTAATAAAGTGTCTTAAGTGGAATAAACTTGTTCTGCGCGTGCGGTCTCCAGGAAGTACAGTACATTGTGTCCTGTGTGATGCCGTATTTGATATGCTGTGTGTGTATGTCTCAGGATCTCATCGCATCATTGAGACTGATTATGATGATGCAATTACGGTAGTGTCCTCAGGTGGGTGGGGCAGGCGGGCGCATGGTCACCGTAATCACGCTGTAGCTGTCCATCACAGGATGAGAGAGAGAGAGAAAACAGACTTTCGAGAAAAAAAGAGACATGAGATCCATAACCGAGTTGATTATTTTTAATAACCAGCCTTATATATACAGTATGCACGTACTGACGCAGCAAATCACCGGAAACTGAAATCACCCAATTTATGAACTAAAATCTTGCATTGACAAGTGTATTAGCGTCTGTCAATTACAGTATGAACTCCGAGGTACAGTTTGGGATGCGGCATTAGTCCTTTTCTACTGTCAATATGATGATTTTATTAGTTTGTTGTATTCGTGTTGGTTATTAGGCATGAGGTCGGTCTCTCTCTCCCCCTCTGCTGGGCTTTTGTAGTAAATGAAGTTGTGACCACAGAGAAAACACTCACGAGCCTGCATGAAAACTAGGAATGGTGCACAGTAGTACAGTTTGTACGAGTGGCACCTCTTTCATAAGGCCTAGAAGTGTTATAAAGCTGGCAAAACTCTTGTTATTAAGCAGAAATAACAGATTGTGGCGGCTTAATACACTATGATACGGGCCTTATGAGAAATACGCTGATTGTGCTCATTTTCTTTCGATCTGTTGCATGCTTATAGCGTAGTTTGCTTTAGATTTAAGCTTAACACCTATTATTCTAATTTATTTCTACAATCTTATCCCATTTAGTGATGTGCTTTAGGATTAAGACAAGTCCACTATGGAATTATTATCCCTGCAAATAATTAAGAGCGTAGGCGTTTTGTTGCTTTTTGGCATGTCGTAGAGTTCGGCAGTTGTGCTGGTAGTTCGGCACAATCCTCTCGCATGGTAGTTTATAGTTTGATCTTTTTTTTTTTTTGTTTTTACTGATACCCGTGTATTCATTCTGGTGGCAATAAATGATACAGTGTTACGAACTGCACGTGTGATACTGTATATCAGCAGCAGAAAGGAACTCCCGAGAGAAGGAGAGGGGCAGCACTCTGACGGTTCCCGAGAGGCAGGCAGCCATTCAACATCGCTCTCGCTCCGTCTCCCCACACAGAGAGGACCAGTATAGAGGGCGTTCACGCCACACCCATGTCCCCATGCAGAGGTGAACACACACTCACACCAAGTCAACTGTTAGGCCTGCTCAGATGTCTAATGAGGTAAAAAGCGGAAGTAAGGGCGTCTGCCCAATGCTGGAATGTGATGTACAGTAATCATATGCTTGTGGTATTTAGAATCGAGTATTTAAGTTAATCCATTATTTGTCACATACAGTATACCGTATATTACTCACTCATCTTCTATACCGCTTTATCCTGTATTCAGGGTGGCAGGGACATGGAGCCTAACCATCATAGGGCACACACACACCCATTCACACACTACAGGCAAATCTTTGGACTGGGGGAGGAAACCAGAGTACTCAGAGGAAACCCACCAAGCACGGGGAGAACATGCAAACTTTATGCACACTGAGACAGGAATCGAGCCGGGCTGGGAATCGAACCCAGACCCTGGAGGTGCAAGGCAACAGTGCTAACCACTACACCACTGTGCCGCCCTGTATATTACTGCACAGCGAAATTCTTACTTTAGGGTCGTGATACAGTACCCGTGGAGCAGATTGGCTTAAGGGCGTTGCTCAAGGGCCCACTGGGGCTCGGACCTTCCGATCAGTAACCGCTGACCTTCTGATCAGTTCCCTAGCCCTCGGAGCCACCATTCTCCCTGGTATCACATATACCTTACAGCAGAGTGAAATTTCCAATTGTTAGGAAGCTGGGGTTAGACCACAGGGTGAGGCCCCTGGAGCAGATAATGAAAACATTATCTTTCTTTTATTAACTCAAGATAGCAAATGGGCAGCACGGTGGTATGCGTGTTCTTCCCATGCTTGGTGGGTTTCCTCCAGGAACTCCAGTTTCCTCCACCTGCAGATTAGGCTAATTGTCGTTCCCAAATTGGCCGTAGTGTGTGAGTAAGTGAGTGTGTACATGCGCCCTGTGATGGATTGGCCCCCTGTCCAGTGCCCTAAGTCTCCTGGAATAGGCTCCAGGCCCCCTGCGACCCTGAATACAGGATAAAGCGGTGTAGACGATGAGTGAGAGTGAGTGAGACAGCAAATATGATAAAATCACCTACATGGCACAAACAGACAGTTTACACCGGCACAGACATGTATTTATTAAGTTATATGTTAACAATCGGCGTAATGTCATGAAAATATAAATTAATAAGAATTTATAATGATTAGTAAAAGTGAGGTGAGAAGGGCGTTGAAGAGGATGAAGAGTGGAAAGGTTGTTGGTCCTGATGACATAATTGTGGAGGTATGGAAGTGCTTAGGAGAGGTGGCAGTAGAGTTTCTAACTAGTTTGTTTAACAAGATCTTGGAGGATTCCAGAAGAATGGAGGAGAAGTGTATTGGTGCCGATTTTTAAGAACAAGGGAGATGTGCAGAGCTGTGGCAATTACAGAGGCATAAAGCTA
>JAOVVA010000028.1:10926429-10948283 GCA_028565275.1 Leiocassis micropogon | reverse complement strand
ATTCTGTGTAACAATATTCAGAGGAGTTTGTTGTCAGACGTTATGGGCTGATTTGCATATTGTACTTAATATGCTCGAGCACATTTTCAGTCTCTCTAACCGGAAACACATTTCACTGCAAACATGGTTAAAATCTTATCAGGATGCAATCCAGATAGCAGACACATGAAACCAGGAGGTAGAAATGAAATCTGTTACGAGGGTCTGTGTTCTTATTAGATTTTTGTTCTGGTGAGAGTGCTGTTCTAAAATCACATAAACACAAAAAATGCCTGAATTTGGTGGAGAAAAACACAACGTTGATGATTAAAAAAAAAAGACAATATAAATTAGAAAACATTATGATGTATTTTTTACACCAGTTGCGTTTGAAATAAGTAACAATTCTTAGGATGTAAAAAATAAAAATATCATAAATGCATCAACATCTTGGAAACATCCTTTGATGTTTAAATTCTAAGCTTAGCATCCCAGTGTCGGGGCGTTCGAGTCAAACCAGCACTTGTAATGAAACGCCTTATGGATGAAGGTGTAAAACCGATTGACATTTATTAAAGACTTCACGCACTACCTTGAAGTTGTGAACATGGTGCATCCAATTTTCCAAGTTATATGTCATCTTATAACAATATTCAATATTTGATAAAAGATTCGATAAAAAAAGTTTTTAGTGCCCCATTAAACTTACTTATAGACCACCAAACCTGTTTATGTGCTACTAATTGTACTAATAAGACTAACACACCATTCGGTCACATCATACTATGTTTATACAATATCAATTCAGTGTTTCCTTAAAAATGTCTGTCATTTTTTTTTTTTTTTGTATTTCTGTTCTTTTGTTTGCTGTTTACATTATTATTTTTTGGTTCTGTGTCACGAACATCAAGTGAGGTCCTGGAGATGCACAGATCAATCCGTGGTGGAAGCGCTGAGTGCCTGCACACTAACAGGTAAAAACTGAGGGGAAAAGATGAGAGCTGATGGTAAAGAAAATGATAAAAAAGATACATCAAAAGATACAAACAATTCTACAGTACAAATTCTACTGTATAATTAAGAAAGAGAGCGAGATAGGGAGTTTTGTTGAACTGAATATCAGCACGGGTGGGATGCAACAGTTCCACAAACACCATTTATTATCCACAGATTATGATTTGTTTGCTTATTCAACCATTTCTTTTGCTCCACCAACACAAATCCTTCTGTGACTGGCAGAACTAGCTAACCGCGACTGATGAAGCTGGCGACCAACAGTTAGCACTTGACAATTAGTGTAATTAACAGGTCAAATAGTTTTAAATTCTCTTTAAAAAATGTTGAAGAGAATAAACCATGGGGGTGGTGGACAAAAATCTCATGAGTTTTTCTTTATATTTCCACTTATTCCACTTTAGAATATTAGTTCAGTTAAATTCTGTTTTCCGCATTGAGCGGAAAGCTAGTGTGCTAGGGCGTACAATCCCTTGTTCCTCACCCCAAGTAGGGACCTTGAGAAGGCGTTAAAGGGGCATTTGTGAATCAGCCTTGTGTTAAAAGCTAGTTAGCTTTGTAGCTTGTGTAAGCTGTGAACAGAACAACACGGGTGGTTTAGAGTCAGTTTGGAATGACTTAGAAGTAGTTACTAAGGCGACACCGTGCTGTTTAAGTTACCATAATGTTATCAGATTTGTTTTCTTGCTAAAAGTGTTTCTGTGACTGGTTTTGCATGTCTAAATTGAGTGCATGTTTCCTGTTTACTAATGCACTTTTTTCTTTGCCCTTTTCATTGCATGGCCACTTTTGTGTATTACTTTTAGTCGGAACTTAGCTAGACACTGTAATACTTTGCCCCCAAAGATGCCTTTGTTAGTGAATGGCATTCATAAAGACATATACAGGTAAGTTCTGACTATTCAGAGTGTTGTTTGGAATTATACCCTCATGTGCCCCTTGTGATATACAGTCATATGTAAAATTTAGTTCCCCGCTTTTAATTCTATGTTTTTTGTGTAAAAACATAATAAAAATCATCTGATCATGATAGGAAGCGGTACAGTGGTGTAGTGGTTAGCACTGTTGCCTTGCACCTCCAGGGTCCGGGTTCGATTCCCGGCAAGGCTCGATTCCCATCTTTGTGTGCATGGAGTTTGCATGTTCTCCCCGTGCTTGGTGGGTTTCCTCCCACAGTCCAAAGGTATATACAGTAGGTTAGGCTAATTGGCGTTCCCAAATTGCTCGTAGAGTGTGCACAACTTATGTTTTTCCTGCTAAAGGTGGACCTACGAGCTATTGAATCATGGGGTAATTAGTATTGCCCACATGATTTTTTTTTTCATGATTTATTTATTTTTGGCTTCATTTATGTTAAATAATTAATGTCACATTGAAAAAAGTTATATATTGTTGTTCGTCTGAGGTGGTATTTTCTAATACATAATTTTCTTACAAAAAAACATAGACTTAAAAGAAGAGGCACTAACTTTTACCACCCGTCTTCATCCTTTTAGTTCTTTTACACAATTTGTGTGGTTTCTTGACGTGTTTCCTGGTTTAACACATATATTACATAACCAGGTCCCTCCTCATCACCAAAAACAACACTTTAATTTGCTTATGAAATATTGTGTTTCTTATGCTTTTTCAACATTTAATTTTTGTATTTGCATTTTGGCTTTCTTGCATGCTTTTTAAAAAAAAATTTATTACTCCCATGTTAAGCTCCACCCTTCCCGCATGCCTAAAGAGCAAATCGACACGGCGTCTCGAAGGGGGTGGGGTCTCACTTCGTAGCCCCACCCCACAGCGTGTCCTCAGATTTACAGATGAGGTCAGCATTAGGTAAGATAGCTTGGTTTGGAAAAACAAAAGATTTTTCCATACAAGTATACATAAAATGTACAGTATGTATGGCTTGCATGTACACAATAACGTCGAACAATAGACTACATCACTACACTGAAAAATGGTTATTCATTTTATATATGTATCACCATGGCACTTAAATATTGACAATCGTAACGACACAGGACTTTGGTCAAGGTTGTACAGCTGGTCTGTTGTAAATCCATGCAGCTCATTTCGAACGTTATTAGCGGATTATTTAGACCTCCCATTAGACCTGACTGCTGAAGCTCAAGTAATTCATCTTCACTGCTGATTTACCTGCAACCATTTGGAGCATGTTCTTTTGTCCATCGATTCCGGTTGGTCTTGTGGAACTTTAATCAGCATTGTTTATTAACAGTGTCAGGTTTCAGGGTTGTACGGTCTCACGATCAGCTGGCTGCAAAACAAACAAGACTTAAGAGAGGAAAATAGAACTAAGGCTGGATGCCAGGTGTGTCAATTTACTGCACCTACAGACCCAGTTTGTGTGTCGGCCAGTTGGCCAAAGATTAAGGGCCAGTCCCAAATCACTAATGAGACATTTTGGCAGCTAGAGGCAGAAACTCCCTCTTCAGTGAGCAACTGGCTTAGTTTTTAAAGTTCCCACAATGCAGCATTCCCAAAAATGTGGTTTAAACATGCATCCTTTTCAATAACCAACATTTATAAGGGTTTATTAAGTAATAAGTGTTCCTGATGCTTTCATTCTTTTTTCTTTCTTTCTTGTTTTTTTCCTATTATAACAATTGTAATTTATTCAATTTTTTTTATTGTTTTATATTATGTCATTCTTTGTATGCATGTTTTATTTTCCTTGTTTTTTTTCATTATTTGCTTTCTTTTTACTTTTGCATTATGAATTTACTCTTATTTCTTTAAATATTCTATTTTACCTCATTCTTTCTTTTTTTTTTATCATTTTGTATTATTTACTTAATTTTTGCTTCCTTCTTTCTTTCCACAGTGATCTTCAGCCAGCACTGGATCGGGTGCGAAGTGCCAGTACGACCTGTTTGAGGCCTGAGAGCAGTTTCCGCTCCCCTGACAGAGAAAGGTACAAAGAAATAAAAAGGCAACAATAAAAAGAAAAGGAAAAAAAACACACACACACACACACTTTCTACTGCTACAGAGTGTTCCAGAAGTAATAGCGCCGTTACTAAATCACCAACAGTCCATAATTTGTCATTGTTATTTTTTTTATTAATTAATCGACAAAATGGAAAATAATTGTAATGTGTGCTGTGTTTCATCACAGAGTCTCTGGGGTTTTTTGTTGTTGTTGTTTTTTCATTTTCTGTTCGAACATTATGTTCTGCACCTGCTGATATATTTTTATCAGCCTGCACATTCACCGCTCTCAGCATTATTTAAATCCTTATGTAGACGGTGTGCAGATTGATTCTAATTTGAATGCTATAATAACAGACCAGACACCGTCCTCAGGCTGAAATGAGAGACGCCCACCCCATCACGGAGCTCCATTTTATCTTTCCATTCAACAGCTTTCTCATATCTCATCTTTTCTTTTGTCTTCTGTTCATTTATCGCCTGCCGTGTTCAGGCTGTCAGGCAGTTTGGACAGGCCTGTGTGCGCAAAAACTAACAAGAAATCCATTGACGGTGACAGGTAAGCTTTTCTGAGCATCATGTTTGTTTATTTTATTCTTCTCTTTCTTCACACCTCCTTTTTTTTTACTTTTTGTCTCTTCAGTTTTATACTGTAGATCATGGGGGGTTGCACCATAAAAAAGGTTATACTGCTAATGTAGACTCGTTTTGAAGGACAACTATGGAAAATATCAGAATACAATATTTCCATCTTGATGCACGGCGACACCGGTTTCCTCCCACAGTCCAAAGACATGCGGATTAGGCTAATTGGTGTTCCCTTACTGTCCATAGTATGTGTGTGTGTGCCCTGCGATGGATTGGCACCCCGTCCAGAAGGTACCCTCGTGCCCTAAGCCTCCTGGGTTACGCTCCAGCCCCCGCCCCCGCGACCCTGTACACAAGTTGAAGCAGTATAGATCTGGAGCAATTTCCTTAAAAGCCTTAATTTTCCTTTAAAAAATGCTCCTTTCATAGATGAATAATTTAATTGTTGCACTGCCTCTGAAAATTTTGCCCTATTTGTAAATACATAGAAACCGAAACTGTTATAACATGTTTTTCATATTTTATAAACTTTATAATTGTTTTACTCTTCTTTAAACTTCCATCCATCCATCCATTATGGGTCAACTTCAGAGTTGTTCATTTAAGTTTTACATCGATAATTATGCGAGGAGAATAAAGAGGTACTTGTTAATTAAAGTAAACAGTTTAAAGTACAATATGTACTAATAATATACAATAAAATACAAAGTAGGTAAAGATTCAAAACGATTTCTAATGGTAGTGATCTGATATATTATATACAGCACTGTATTTCTCAATTTAATAATATGACTTTTGATCACATTTATTGGCTAGCGGCTTATAAAATACACTAGTAAAACACTGGGATAAGTGCGTTAAAGTACAGTAGCAGGGGATTATATAGAGAAATAAAGGTAATTTTTACTCTCATAACTGTGATTCTGCACAATCAAAAGTCCTGGTTTGACTTGAACACCCATCATATTTAATTTTAAGCAGCAATAAAAGTGCACCAATTTTAGAACAAAATTGATATTGAGTTTTAAACTTGACTTCCCTAAATTCTTTGCGCATATGATGTTTCAGTTGTCTATCCTGTGTAGGGGCCCATCACAGGGACCTTAGTGCACAAGACAGGGTACACACGTGATGGGGTGCCAACCCATTGTAGGCTACAAGCACACGCACACACACAGCAAGCAATCATCTGTTTGGGTTGGAGCGTACTTGAAGTAGTCCTTGGTGGAGAGGTTAATTTTATTATAATAATTAACGTGCCCTATAATATATAGGTAAGTAAATGTCGACAGTAAAATCCCGTGTTGAATTAACACCTTCAGAGTTCACTTGAGTTCAACACAGGAGATTTTTTTCCAATTATGATGAAGTCTACAGTGATAATCCATACTGTACAACTAATTCTTAAATTAAACCCTCAATATGAATATGGATCTATTTTATTTTTTTTACGTTGCATGCCTTGTTTTATTTTTTGGGCTTCTTCTTCATACATCTCACCTTTTTTTTTTTGTCATTTCATTCCTGCATCCAGGATCCAGCCCACCTCCATCCTGCGGGGCAGCAGGTGGAGGACAAATGGCCCAATCCAGCCCTTTGGGCACTCCAGCCAGGACAGGTGCATTCTGGTTAATTGCAAAAATAAATAAATAAATAAATTTATTTCCCAATATGTCATTTGTTGCCCCTCTTTGGCTAATTTTCAGTTTTGCAACAAGATTCAGATGTTGGGTGCAAACCCAAATTTGTCCGACTATTGTAAATAAAACTTATAATGGTACAGTAGTAGATCAATGGGTAAGACATATGACTGTTGATGTGACCACCACATTGCCCTGAGCAAGAGCCTGTAGGTCAGATTGGAATCCCAAAGGAGGTAGACGTGCCAAAGGAAGCTGAACTAAACAGTTACATAGCCAATGATATGTACTCTACATTCCATTACATATATAGTATATGTAGCATCAATCCCTCTCTCTCTCTGTCTGTCTCTCCCAGAACACACCTGCATGTTGGACGTAACTCCCCTACAGAGTCTCCCTTATCAGTGCGGAGAGGAAGACAGCTCCCACAACTCCCTGCTAAGAGCAGCAGTATAGAGCAAGGTAGTCTGTCTATCTGTCTGTCTATCTATCTGTCTGTCTATCTATCTATTTATCTATCTAATTATCATCCTCAGCTCTGGCAGTAGATGACCGGGCTCGGCAGTTGAGTCAAATCCGGGTTCCGTCATATCGGCCAGGTTCGTCCGCCAGCTCAGGCCACGAACAAGACATGGATCTAAAGAACAAGAGAGATGTGAGTCAGTTGTACACACACCCAGCTTACACTAAGGCATACAGTAGTATAGGCCGATGAAACACTCTGGGTTGTGACATTAAAAGTACCTGTACATTACACCTCTTCATTCATAAAGAAATGACAGATTGGTCCTAAGTAGGTAATGATATAGAAATATGGCAACACATACTATACGTATCCACAGTTATCGCATTATATTCAAATCCAAATTGAATTGGATTGAAAATATGTGGAGTTGTTGATATGGTGAAATTTGCAGTAATATTTTTTATTATTAGTGTCAGCAGCTCTTTGTGGTAACCTGACACAGGAAAGTCAAAGGCTCTCTGAAAAATTACTGTACAAGCTGCATCGTTTGAACTTAAGCAAGGACGGGTGCAGCTGTAATTTAAGTGATAACGGGCTTAATTCAATGACTTTCTACAACATTAAATGTAAATACTGTATATGTAAATAAAAAAGTATGATCTGTCATACTTACAATGAAAGTAAATGTTGATTATTACTGTGTTGTTTTTTAATTAAAGTTTAATTACATTTAAATTTAGCGCATTTAGAAGATCTCCTTATCCAGATGTGCTTTGTAGTCTTTATCATGCTGAAGATAAAAAAAAGTGTATGAGTCAAGTGCAGACCTAAAATCAATAGAAACCAGTTGGACAAATGGTGTAGAAGGCAGTAGCGCGGTCAAGAACCAGTATATGTATTTCGGTTCTTACGTACATTTCGTATTTATATTTCAAAAATAATGTAACACATAAATTGTACAGGATGTTCAGAGCAGGCTAGATATGATGTTTTTTAATATCTAGATATATAAGCGGAGCTGTGATAACATGTCGGCGAGGTCGTCGGACAGTGACGTGAGCGACGTGTCGGCCATCTCGCGAGCCAGCAGTGCCTCCCGTCTGAGCAGCGCTAGCTACATGTCCGTCCAATCAGAGAGGCCACACGGACGGTTCAGGTTGGAGAAACATTTCACGCAAAAGCGATGTCAATTATACACATATTTTCCTGCCTAATCAGTAATCTCAGACTCATCAAGCTTTAACATTATTTCTAAAAATGTCTGCAGACACGATCATGACATCCAATTTACAAGCATATCAAATTTCCTCAATGCAGTGTTTTTGTTTTTTTTCTTTTTGCACGGCTTTGCATGCCCGTCCCCCATTATGCATGTCTGCCTCTTGTCTCTCTATCGTCCTCTTTTTTCCCCTCCTTTTGCATCCTCCTACTTTGCTACACCACCGGGGTTCAAAGGTCAAAGTCACTTGAAAATTGCAAAGGGGAGGAGAAAAGAGAGAGAAGGATCTCATGGGGGGTGAGCGGACCCGAGCAGAGGAGGAGCTTGGGAAAGAGGCGCTTCTCAGAGGAACTGAAACACCGGCGCCACACTGTGGCTGGAGATGTCAGGTAACCGTGAAATGGACAGGACCGGGTGATGCTAAAGACTCACGCAGCCGGAGGTCTAGAGAGAGCAAATTGGGCGAGCTCTCTCAGCGGGGCGGGGTGGGATGGGAGGCACTTAATGCTCTTATATTAATCACGACTCTACAGCCAATCAGGGGCGTCTGTGAGCTCGTGCAAGCAGAAGGAGCGGATAGCGCTGTCCTCCGAGTGTTACGCCACCCCAAATGGTGCATGAGTGAACAGTTAGAATTATAAAGTCCAGACAAACGTCTGTACGAACGTCTGCTGCTCTGGAAGCCAACTGGAGCGTTATGAGATTCTGCAGCTGGAGGCTCCTGACACACATTTGGGGAGTGGGCTGAAAAGATTTTGAGACAAATGCAAGAATTTGCTCTTGTTTGGCTTGAAACAGTGTCCCCCAGCCAAAGAACTCACTTTATTACAAAGATGAACGTGATGCTTTTTTTAATCATTAGCTAATCAGAGTTGCTTTGGAACGGGTCCTCCATATAAAATGAAGGTTGTCCTGTCTGAATGAGGAAATTTCGTTCATGTGTTTAATTCTAAAGATGTTCTTCTGTAGAAAAAACAAAATAACAGTTGCATGACGGACCCAGGTGTTTGCTATATTTGCTAAATTTCTCATTTTCTCTGATTAAATCACTAATAAACTACTTGTTCTGACTAAAATCAATCATCTGACACAACTGCGGAGGCAATACGCTTGATTTCTCATGCTTTTCCTTTCTACACAGTTTATCCACATTTTACTCACACGCCTACTCTCCTGGCACACACCACGAAGCTGTTGTTCTGCATGTGCTTAGTAGTTCATTACGCTACTTCATTCTGCTCATGTGTTTTTTTTTTTTTTCTGTGTGTGTGTTCGTGTACACTGTGTCTAATCTGTCTTTTAGAGCCTTCCTTGCATGCCTCCAGTCATACATCCGATGCTGGGCTGCCGCACCATCACCTGACCCCCTTCCACCAACCCCCCTAACACCCCGTCCTTCTCTTACCCCTCTACAGTCCAAAGAGGAGAAGCCCACCACCTCCCTCCCTTTCCCTACACAAAGTACACTTATCTGTATGACGGTTATTGGAGCTGGGGAGGGAGAAGAGAGCGTGACGGGACAATCCTGCAGCACTGTGACTCCCTCAGAGCATGTTGACACACGCGCACTCCTCCAGAGACACAGCGCTCTGCTACACTGCTGTGTGAATAGAAACGAATCGTGAAAATAAATGATTGGGAGAAATTAAAAAAAAAAAAAACTTGTGCTTTACCTGAAAAAACTTGTGCTTTACCTGTCGTTCATAGTTCTAAATAACATCTACATGAAAACCCTTTCTGATAACTGACATAAATATACATAAAGGTTATATTATACAAGCTAATTCCAATAGGTCCCGGTTATTATAAGGACACAATTTGTTTCGAAAAGTAAAACTTTCATTTATTTCACATAAAGTAAAAATTTGTTTAGATTTAATTTCAATGATTAGAGCATAAAGCTCATTAAAATCAAAATATTAGAATATTTCCCATACAGACAGTATAAAAATGTAAGGTTAATTAAGAATTCAACTAACACTTGGTCAGGCCTCTCTAAGCATCAGGGCCAAAGGTCATGGAGGTCATTAGCCTGTGCCACTGCTGTGTTATTATCGACGACCAGGTTGCTTTGATAGCAGCCTTCATCTCGTCTTTTTTATTGTGTCGGGTGTTTTTAATCTTCCTCTTCCTCAACTCCTTAAAACCCCATAGATTTTCTCTCTTTCAATGTGAAAAAAATACTTTTCCCTAATATACCTTTTATACCTTTTTAAATGCACTGTATATAGCAAGGTACAGTAACATGTTTATGTTGACACAAGGTGGTGTTAAAAAACTTTCAGGGTTGTCATCCATTAAGACAAAAAAAGGCTGTTATAACACATGATCTAAATTAGGAACCCATTACCGCTGACTGCATTATAACGCTTTCTCTGTGAGCCTACATTAAGATGTTATAACAGTTGACTTCGTTATAACACTTCTGGACTGACTTCTATTAAGATGTCATGACAAGGTGACCCAGTACTATAGCTATGACTCAGTCATAGTGGTATCATGACGTTGTCGTAAAAATTTTATAAATGTATGAAATCAGACTTGATTTTAAATATTTTATTGAAATTAAACGTTTAATTCATTGCACTTGATCATAGGTTGATCAGTTAAGGGTGAAGGGATTGTAGGCATATAAACACTGTTCTATTCTTTTATTCAGATGTAAACTAAGCAGAACTAATATTACACTCTAAGTAAGCATTAAGTTTTTAACGTGACATAATAAAACATTAAAACTTTGCTTTCATGTCACTTTTTTAAATATTGGAAAGGTTAGTTGGCAAATTCATGAAAAATTTAATTAGATATTCAGTTTTAATGCTTGATATAAAACCAAGAGTAATATGACTCTTATCTCCAGATTATGATTATTCTTATCTATTATTAGACAATGGATGATTGTAATATTTATCTTTAGATTGAAACATTTATTGTTTGGCTCAATTCCTTTAATAAATGAGAAAAAAAAAACTCATTTGTCAGATGCTTTTATCCAAAAAAATACAAACAAGTGATTCTTAGAAAAAGCAGCACTTTTTAGGTAGTGAGTACCTGCATGAAAATATTCTTTAAGAAAGTAGTTTAGCAAGCAGGATCTGAGTGTTCAGATTTGTGCCTTTGGGTCGCTCTCTGTTCCTGTAGGCAGGTTCGGGCCTCAGTGGGCCGCTGCATGTTAAAGAGCACGAGTGTGAGCGGGGAAATCAACACACCAGAGCGGACAGACGGCAGCCAGTCGGACACGGCGCTTGGCACAGTGGGCAGCAACAGCAGCAAGAAGCGTCGTTCCAGCCTCAATGCCCGTTTTGTAGCCATCGTGGGCAACAGGCGCAGCCGCAGCACCTCTCAGATCGGCCAGACAGGTCAGACTTTTACTTTTACTGCTTTACCTTTAGTGAGCACTACATGCATTTGTCTACTCACATGCATTAGCCATTACTGGGCACTATGACCATATAATATTAATACTGATAAAAATATTGTCACAATATGCTTTCCTGAGATATCAAGGAATTTGAGGTCTTTTATCATTTTTGGCATAATAATAATTGTAAGTCAGTATGGTGGTGTAGTGGTTAGCACCGTCGCATTGCACCTCCAGGGTCCGGGTTCAATTCCTGCCTTGGTTCTGTGTGCATGTAGTTTGTATGTTCTCTCAGTGCTTGGTGGGTTTGCTCCAGGTATGCCGGTTTCCTTCCACAGTCCAAAGACATGCAAATTAAGCTAATTGCCGTTCCCAAATTGCCTGTAGTGTGTGAGTGTGAGTCTGTGCCCTGCGATTGGAGTATCAACACGTCCAGAGTGTACACCGCCTCATGCCCTAAATCTCCTGGGATAGGCTCCCTTACAGGATAAGCGGTATAGAAGATGAATAAATTAATAATAATGGTATAATTATTATTAATTTATTATTATAAATGAAGACAATATATCAAGTTCTCTCTAATTGGAAGCCACAACCATCCATTTCTGAAACTCCAATTAAGCTAAATTGGTCATACTCGCCAGGAGGAAGAGGTGAGAATACTTTCTTTCCCCATTACAGGGACACTAGCCAATCATGGGTGCCTGTGAGCACACACAGGCAGAAGTAGGCAGATGAAGTGTGTGATTTCACAAGCAGCAAGCATGACCCTGTTGCTACAGTAGTTTACCGGTTTTCCTTCCTGGGATTACTTTTGGTATGTCCTGACCACTGCAGCCTGGGAACATTCCACAAGAGCTGCAGTTTTGAAGTTGCTCTGACTCAGTTATCTAGTCATTACAATTTGGCCTTTCTCACAGTAAAATCACAGTAATATCACAGTTGCAGTATCTCATTTTCCCTAAAGTTGATGTGTTGGAAGCAGAAAAAATTGGCAAGCATTAGCATTTGAGTGACTTTGACAAGGGACAGACTGTGAGGGCTACATGACTGGCGAGATCAACTTCAATAATGCAACTCTTGTGGGATTTTTCTGGACTGCAGTGGTCAGGACCAACCAAAAGGAAGGAAAACCGATGAACTGGCAACAAGGTCATTGGTTGCCAAGGTTCATTGATGCACATGGGGGAGTAAAGGCTGGCTCGTGTAGTCTGATCAAATAGGAGAGCTACTGCAGCTCAAATGTCAGAAAACACATGTCATTAATGTTATGGTGGCAAAATGGGGGAACTACTCAATTTTCGGCAGGTGGTCATAAGGTTATGGCTGATCGGTGTACATATTTATACAATCGTTTATTAATCATTAATAAAAATTAAGATTTTTAATGCATCACTACTGTATTTCCCATTGGTTGTCTATATCAATATAAATAGTGATATATGTTTTTCACCTCTAAGAACCGTACAAGAATGTCCAAAAGATTTACTATAAAAACAATAAATCTCCCCCAAAAGTATTCTCTAATAATTTCTTGCTTACCATCTCACAAAAAAAGCTGCACTTCAATCAAACTTGATCAAACTTCTCTTTAATAAACGCAACCACGGCCATTTCCTTACCCTTTAAAAGTCAGGAGTGACTCTGCGTTATTCCCTGTGACACGGCTGGCCATGCTGGGACTGAGGTGCAGAGGCTAGCGTTTGCCCCGCTGCACTTGTTCGCTTTGAAGCTGACATAAAAGCACATTAAAGATCTCACAGGCCTGGAGCGACGCTCCACTCTGTTCTGACATTTTTAAGTACAAAGACTCTGGTGAAGGAGATGAAGCTTTTTACTTCTGTGGAGCGAAAAAGCAGGCAGTTAGCTCAGCGCTGCTGGCTAACGTTTCAATTAGAAGCAAAACTGCTGCTGAGATTATTTGAGCAGCTTCAAACACTTTATCAAATGCTTGATTGTTTTTCTACCATGGGTGTACATGTGCGTGAGTAAGAATACAATTCCCACTGACATAAAGTTATGTTTGGTTTTAGCTACAAAAAACAATTGGCCGCTATTACATTTCAGTAAAGATTAGCATTGCAGTGCTAACTGAGGTAAATTGAGCTTTCAGTACTAATTAGTGTCGTTATGCTGTGACACCAGGAGACCTGTTTTCAGATTAATTTTTTTTTCCATGGATTGTGCTGTCTGTCTCCAGAATCTTCCAATAAAAAGTCAAAGGGAAGTGGGACGATACAGCGGAGTCAGGAGACAGGCATGGCCGTCGAGCTGCAGCGCAACATGAGTCGACAGCCGAGCCGCGAGTCCAACAATGGCAGCATGGCCAGCTACAACTCAGAGGGAAGGTCAGACTTGTTTAAATACACATTTCTGTGTTTTATTAGCTTTATTTCTTGAGTGCTTTTTCTACAAAGTCTTGGTTTGAGTTAACACAATAAACTTTTAAAACTTAGTAACTTTAAAAAATTATATGTATTACAGCTTGTTTTGGTTTTTTTTTTTGGTTAGGACATCCACACCAAGAGAAAAAAATCTGTCAGCCAAAATACAAAAAAAAGGTGAAATATAGTAGTACTCCAGATGTTGCTCTCATGGATCATTTGCTTATAACGGCATATCCCAAAGTGTTTCATTCAATTTTGTACCATGGCAAGTTGTCCAAAAAAATATGGAATTTAATTACTAATAATGGCAAATAATGTATATTAAATATGCCAGCTATAAATAGTTTTTTACCCCACCAGCCTTTTTTGAAAATATTTTTAAGAGTTAAAAATTAAGTCAAGAAGACAATCCATACTGTATAGCGGAGCTGACTTTTATGACTGACTGTAAAGAGTCTAATAAAAGTTGATCAGTTGAATCTGCTTAAAGAAAATGTCACTATCAAAGTTTAAATGCATCTCTTTGGTTAATAATATGTTTTTATATACTTATTATTAACCTCAGATCATTCTCTGTAAATAGATTGTTTCTATAGAAATAATAATCTTAGTTCATTACAGCCAGCATTACTGTTAAAAAAAAAAAAATCAACACCATCTGGTGTGAGAATTCACGGTTGTGGTATAAGATGACAACTCTATCAATAGCACTCTGTCTTACCGTCCGGTTGCTGCGTTTTCAGTCCGATCTTCCCAGCCGTGAGGGTGGAGACTCAGTTCAGTGACTTTCTGGATGGACTGGGTCCTGCCCAACTTGTGGGCCGACAAACTCTGGCCACTCCTGCTATTGGTGTGTTTCGTCTTTTCTATTGACTCTAAAATCTGTTCTTGATAAATATTGTCATATTTTAGAATGAGATTGTGATCACTTATTTCCTGTTAATCAGCATATTAGATATTTTTAAATTATACTTCTTCTTAAGAATCACTGTTTTTACACTCTGAACAGGAGACATCCAGATTGGCATGGTGAACAAGAAAGGTAAGCTGGAGGTGGAGGTGATCCGAGCACGTGGCCTCATCCAAAAACCAGGATCCAAATCTCTCCCAGGTCAGTCCCTTGTAATAAAATACTGTAATGGTTATTGATGAGTTTTTTTTAAAGGAAGAAATGTTAAGTTATTTATAATCAAATACACAGTTAACAGTATAACGTTTTGCACATTTCTTCTATTTGTTATCAGTTACATTGTTGTTTTTTCCTAGAAATGTATGGAGGTAGATTTAGAGCTGTTGCTTTTTATTTTATTGAAAATTTAAAACTTTAGATTTTTTTGTATAGTCTTGACTCTAATTTACTTGTTAAAGGCATCTGGTTTAATAAAGTCAAATGTTTTAGTCTTATCAGTTGTTAAGCACAGACCATTACAAGAGATTTAAATAAGAGGGGCCTTTAAGTCAAACTGGGACCTTTGGTGAAAATTCTCATGAATGAAGATGTAAAGCTGATTGACAAATGAACTGAATAAGACAATACGTACATGAATTATGATCCTGGCCAAGCTGGCTCCTTGAAAATCCTGAAAAATATTGATTGATCCTTGAAAATCAAAAACTTTTCACAAAATTGCGAAAGAGATGTGTCTGTGTCTTTGGGAACTGTACACACAATCATTTACCAACACCATTTGCATATTGCAGGAACTAATTAAGGAAGTAATTGCCTCATCCCTTGTACAGTACTTACCTCTCTCAAAGTCATTTCTACATGTTTGGGCCATTAAAGGAGTTCCTGGGAGGCCAGAGTTTCAGATGTGAAGCAGGCAGTCTAATCATGGCTATAGCAGGGGAATATATGGATAGAAATAAAGATAGTTTTTGCTCTCATAACTGTGTTCTGTTATTCTGCATCATCAAAGTCACACTCCTCATACATACAGTATATTATGACATTTATTGCTATTTATTTAAACTTTGGTACTAATAGGGATTTAACTGTAATCACTGTGACAAACTATACAAGAGAGTTCACAAAAGAGAAAAAAAAAAGAATACTGACTTCAAAGTTCAAAACAGTGTAAGTGGAGAGGATGCTTTAAAAGTGTATTTTTTTCTTCTCAGCTCCTTATGTAAAGGTGTACCTGCTAGAAAACGGGGCATATGTGGCCAAGAAGAAAACGAAAATTGCACGGAAAACGTTGGACCCGCTGTACCAGCAGACCCTGCAGTTTGAAGAGAGCCCCCAGGGAAAAGTGTTACAGGTGGGTCATTGTTCTGCCTTTCAATGTCAGTGCACAGCTCTGGAGTAAAAGGTCAGTAGACATAGGGTTGCAGACACAGACTAAATTATTGTTGCATCTTGCAATATAAGGCCACATGGATCTATTTTGGCAGACGTAAGTGCAATTTGTTAGTATAACACTGGCATAGTGGTAATTTGGTTGGGCGTTAGAATCAGATTCAATTGTCGACTTCCTTCCAGGTCATCGTCTGGGGAGACTATGGACGAATGGACCACAAATCCTTCATGGGAGTAGCACAAATTCTATTGGAGGAGCTGGACCTGGCCAGCAACGTGATTGGCTGGTACAAACTGTTTCCACCGTCTTCTTTAGTAGACCCCACGCTAGCTTCGCTGACTAGACGAGCTTCCCAGACGTCTCTGGACAGTTCTTCAGGACCTGGGGTTCGATCCTAGTGCACTAACTTACAAAGCACACCCCACACTTTCCACTATAGAGAATCAACTGTGGACATGACAGGACCACAATAAGAGGCAGAGCGGGAAAAAAATGCGATGAACAAAAGACGAAAAATGACAATCACTCCTGTCGATTACGTTGGGTTTGTATTGTTTCTTTTTGTTTCCCCCCTCTGTTGTGCGTCTGTGCGAAGTAAGGCCTCTATATTCTGCCGATTCTGTTTGTCGGTGACAAACCGTTAAATTAATCACGGCTCCGGAGCTGCAGTATAGTTCAAAAGTAAGCAGGGTGATTTTCAAATGTTATTCAATATTTAACAGAGCAGCAGAATGTATCGATCTAGAAACACAATGACGACCTCCGACCAAGAGATTGTGGCGTCTCGAAAGAGACTCCTATATAGGCGAGCATTGAAAGTCAAAAGGTTATGACAGTGAAAGGAGCAAGGCCATTCCAAAAAGGGATGATTTGGTGCCTAAACATCAAGGACCCAGAGCTACGGTCCGGTATCCGTAGAACATCACTGTTCCGACGGAGGCTACGTTCTCCTCAATGTTTCCTCTTCGTTTATTCTTTCTTTCGGCTAATTCTTTTCGTACCTCTAACACACAAGTTATGAGGTTTGTGTTGTCTACAAAAGTACCGTGTGCATGGTGACGATGCTGAGAATGAGAAAACAAAAAAAAGAAAACAGGACTTAATGTGTTCCCTAAAAGCATTTCCAACACTTGATTTCGCTTTCTCATGCGTACACTTTCTATTCACGCAGAACAGTTTTCCATACGCTTTCACACCGTGAACCTTTCCTGGTGGTCTATGAGTGTATGATGATGATGATGATGATGATGATGCTACAGTTGCAGACTTCTAAAACGCCACATTGACCAAAGACTCACAGTTCTAAACGTCAAGAGGACCAAAAAGGCGTACTTGCGATTCACAAGAAGGAAATCACCAAAAAACAACAACGACAAAAAAAAAAAAATGTTTCAAATAATAAGTTAACATGGCTAATAGAAAAGGGAAAGTAGTGAGGACCAGCACAATTTTAATGGTTTTGTTGATAATAAACGGTCACCACTGGCTTTCATTTCTGTCAGCAATGTTGCAATCTTTGTTTTTATTATTATTTTATTACTAAAGAGCTTCTTTATCGTCATCTTCAGACTGAAAGCACCATTCTTGAAGCAAAAGATCATTGCTGCCATTTACACCTTGCATTAGCATTTCATCTATTTTGTTTCCCCATTTAAAATGCAAATAACAGCTAGCTGTTGGGTCAGTAGATAAGGCTTTGGGGTACCAAGCTACTGTACAACTGAGCAAGATACTCAACCTTCAATTGTGTTGATTGTATCCGGCATCAACTGTAAATCATCAAGCCAAGTGTGCGAAGGTACCAATGACCTAGCTGTCACTATAAGAGTTCTTGTAACGACTGAAATCAGTTTCGTGGTAGCCGTTAGCACATGAGATATTTGGGTTATGCCAATTTGCCAACAAAAAAAAAACATCTGACAAATTGGGTAATAACACAACCTGACACCAATTACTGCAAAACACCACAAGAGGAAGATCTTGAGTTCTAATGCGAGAATTTTTGTTCAAGTGCCTATAAAATGGCTTGATTTGATTACGTTGAAGTTTTGTCAAACGGCTTGACTGAATCCAACAGCAAGAAAATCACACTTAATCTAACTCAATAGCAGATTAACAAACTGGCTAAACATGCAGCCAAGTGTTTAAAGGGATGATTTGGTGCCTAAACATCAAGGACCCAAGTGTTTAAAGGGAATTTTCAGATATGTGAAACGTCCCGCTGCCAATTAGCTCGTTGCAATATTGTAGACAAATGAGTGCACACACATGCACGCATGCACATATACGCACTCATATTTCCATCACATAATACACAGAGGTTGTACAACTAATAAAAACTATAGAAATAATGCATATTTAAAGAAATAAACCCAGGACATACGAGATCTGGACTGGATGCGAATTTTTACCAAATGATAAGCAAAGAAAATTAAAGTGAAATGTTTACTTTTTTCCTTGTAGTAAATACTGTTGGCTAATTTGAGTTTGCAATTCCAAAAGACTTGTACAGAAAATCTAAGGCATCATTGTTGCGGTTTTTCTTTAACAGTCACTTTGGGTGCATTGACAAGTTGCACAGTACAGGCAATTACAGTTTGAGTGGCATTACAATACAATTGAAAAAGAGAGACAATCTGTTTTCAGCCGGCTCTGCGATTGAGATCGTCCAATTTTTTTTTCTGATGATTTAGCATTGCACAATCATGACTGAAGAGATCATGACTGAGTAGGAGAGCAAGCATCAGATTTTTTCTCCAGAAGCCTAAGCCACAATCATATTTTTACAGCAGTAGCTGCAAACACCAGGGATGCATCGAAATATATTTTTGGTACTCATCAACACCAATTCTTATACCAAAATTCTTAAACAACTTAGTAATTCAGCAATCAGGGTTTAATGGTACATTTTACTGCTCAAGCAATGAACTCATGCTGGGTTAAGTCAAACCGGGACTTTTAATCGTGCGAAAGCTCCTGTCCTAAAAGTTCGAAGGAATGACTGCACTGGGGTCTGAGCCCAAGTCGGGATCGACCATTTATTGATATACAGCGGGGGGAATTTAATCCTTTCCAGAGGCAAGTTCTTAAGGCGGGAATTCATATTGCAGAACGCATTTTCCCATAAAAAGTAATGTAAATCAAGTTTGACTTGAATGGCACTTTTTTATCATTATTTCACCATGTAAACATACTCAGCATGAACATGCTTTATTAAACATATATAGACATATTTTATTTAAAGACTTGTGTTATAGAAGGCCTTAATTGTATCTCTTCACTTTTTTTTGTATAAACATCGACATTAATTGTGATATATGTCCAGATTGTAGACATTTCAGTCTGTTTTAGTCACACATTATCATGTGGTATAAGATGTTGGTTTTGGCATATACAGTAAGTATACTGATATTCCTGTCAGTATCGATGCATCCCTGGCAAACACAATTATCATTCGCTCATTGAAAAAAAAAATGTTAAAGAAAGGTATAAATGGGGCCTTTTGTTTAAAAGTGAGGTTTGTTTACATATACGGTTACGTAAAGGACACAATATTATATAAAATTACATATTTATTTTATCTCCAGAAATCTACGACCAGACTGGGTGAATTTTTTAAGATGGTGTATTATGTAACACATCATATTCCAGCATATTTTTTCCATTTCCATGCGCATGGAATTGAATATTTTTTAATGCTTTTTTTGTTTGTTATGCAGCTTAAATGCAAGCACAAGAACAATGATGTTACAATATAGGAAGAAAAGACAAAAAATAGGGAAATATTTGTATTTTATTCATATATCAGTTTTTTAAACAATAATAATAATAACAATAATAATAATAATAATAATAATAATTATTATTATTATTATTATTGTTATTATTATTATTATTATTTAACATTCATTGAAATAATTCCCCTATGTGACGTTCAAGGTGACCATTTACATTTTGTCATTGCTTCTACAAACGCCAATCATCTGCCAGGCTACTGGCCCCTCCCACCAGAGGGGGCGGAGCAGCATGACCTATTCCGAGCTGCATGCACATTTTTATAAACAAACAAAACAGTACAACAAAAAAAAGCTACAGAAATTGATACCTGTGTTAGTTCCACATACAGTAGGCCAGCTTGTTTGTTGCATGTACTTGTACAGTTTGCTTGTACTTGATTATAACGAGATAAACTAAGAAACTAAAGCCATTCACTCTCAGATCCACGGGGGGGAATAAAACCCTCCAATACTTGTCCTACATTCCGGTGATGAATGTTTTATTATTTTTTTTCCTTGCATTTCTTTGTCTTTTCTTATCCCTTTTGAGGGATATGTGGTGTACTGTAAAACTGATCATATTCTAACCGCCTTCTTTTACAAATATCTCATATGTAAATGATTCTTTACCTCCGAGACACAGAGATTAGCTAGTTATACGTAAATTAGAATGACACATAGCTACTGAACTGAACAGGTGTGAAATACAATAATACATGCACAGATTGTAAATATGAACTAACCAATAAGTCGGTTAAGCCATATTTGCAAAAAGAGGCCAAGGATTTTCTTGCAAAAGACGTCTCTGTTCCAGGGGGACCGCTGACTCGCTGGAGCTGAGTCGAGATGTCAGGACCCTCCAATAACATCTCACGCTTAGCCGGCCTGACCGCTCGGCCACAACACGACCATCTCTGTGCTTTCAATACAAGCCTCTATCTCTCTTCAAGATGCATTCATTAAAGGAAAAAAAAATTAGCCAAGATCCATTTCTTTTTTACGTGAGCCTGGTTTTCGTTTGATTTTATCAGTATTACTGAGTATAGAATGAAAAGAAAACTTCAAAAATGCTGATTGTTTACAACTCACTATATGTTCCACTGAAATGAGTCAAGACAAAAAATAAATAGGATACATTTAAATAAAAGTATTCACTTGCAACACTTTTGTTTGTATAAAGATGTGGCTCAAATGATGTGTATGTTTTATATTTTAAAAAAGAGTTCATTTTTATTATTTCCAAATAAAAAAGTGTGTGGAAGAACTATTTTGTACTGTTTTTAATATTTCTTATGCATTATATTTGTCCTTCTATCCAGCTATCCATCTAGGAACCTCTGTAGTTACTTAAAAGCTTGACACAGTTCTTGATGAAATGCATCCACTTCCAGCTGATACAGAAAAATAATTTTTAAAAATGTGAGTAAAACCAATTGATGAGGTAATGAGGCTTGATAATGGTTGACAGTAAAGACAGACCGTATACTTCACAAATTGAAAGTGCTTGCATGAGTCCTAACATACTTTGGCTGTAAGAGAGTGTGATGGAAGACAGTCAGTAATCTGGTGTGCACAGTCAGTAATCTGGTGTATGTGAACAGTTGAGAGCCTGTAATGGTGGAAATTTTTAAGTCCTTGTTGGCCATGTTTGGACACCACACTGTATTCTGGAAATTGCACCTGGATGTGAATGCCAGTATAGACACAGCATAACCACCCACCAAAACACAACCAGTAACCACACTAGGTGGCTTGAGATGCTAGTATGCTTATTCCCAAATATGTTCAGTCCTTATTTACCAGCAGTTGAGTCTGTTGGGCTTGGCGTTCTATAGCAGCAATGGTGGATGATACTCCAGGATACTCCATGATACCCCAGGATGCACCAGATCATGCAGATCTGAGATCTTGATCATTCCAGAGGTCAAAATTACAAGAACCTGGGTAAATACAGTATGGGTAAACTTCCAATGCCAAGGTGGACCTGAGAAGACAACCAGTTGGAGGATCCAGTAAAGAGACTCAGAAAACAATCAGAGATCACCATGGTTATGATTGCAAGGTGTGGCTCAGGGTGCTGAGACATTCAACTCAATTCAATTCAATTTTATTTGTATAGCGCTTTTAACAGTTGACATTGTCGCAAAGCAGCTTTACACAATCAAAAGAATTATT
>JAOVVA010000028.1:10893849-10926329 GCA_028565275.1 Leiocassis micropogon | reverse complement strand
GGCTTCTTTAGTGAGGATGATGTCCCAGGAGAGAGATAGCCCGCGAGCGTCTCTTCTATCTGGGGCATCATCATATAGCCTCGTGCCTTTGCATCAACGATATTCGCATAAAACGAAGTCGATGGTACAAAAATACGGGCTGAATAAGGCTTACTCCAAGAATGAGTTAATTCGTCGCGGAGGTCGCCGAAAAAGGGGAGAGAGAGGCATTCTGGCTCCATCTCCTGGCCACCCGACAGAAATCTGTCGTCCAGTTTTGAACGCTTGGAATGGGCTTGCTCCTGTGGCCAGTCAATGTGCAGGCACGCGTTATGACTTCAAGCAGCTCCTCATACTCTCTATCTTCCTTAGAGGAGCGTTCTGAGGTAGCTACTTCCATTTCCACGGAAGCGAGAGAACGAGTCTCTTCTACACACTCACGAGAAGCACCGGAGTGCGCTTATGAAGTGGAAGGAGAGACTTCACGATCGGAGGAGAGGGCGAGAGAAAGGAGGGGGGACTCCGTCTTGCGCACCTCGGCCAGGTCGACTTGTGATCCCCAGGAGTGCAGCGCAGCTCGTGGTTCCCTAAAGAACGCGAGACGCGCGAAGCACTTTCATGGGAAGAAGATCACAGTGTTCACAGTCTCCTTGGAGCCCTTGGAGAGTGTGCTTTTCACCCAAACATTCAAAACAGAAAGTGTGGAGATCGCCCTCCGAAAGGAAATTTTCACAAGGAGGGGCGCATCTCACTTTAAACCCCGCCATTATATCGGTGAGTTAAGCACTTTCTTTGCTTTTTAATTGCTGTTTTAGTTTGATACAACACACGCGCACAATGCGGTCATGAAGACAAAAGATTTGAGGAATGTTTACTCCTATTTATAACCTGCAGGTGCGTCTCATCAGATAACGTCACCTGACCGAGGTTATATAAGCCAAAATTTGGCGTGTTTGATACACACATGCTTCACAACCGGCAACACGAAAAGATGTTCCCATAGCGTTTTCACGCAGCATCGAGTGTAGCCTTTGAAAGGGAACAGTATAACAGGGGGACGTGGGACGTGGTATGCAGTTACCAGCTGGCAGAGTTCGAGCTACATTGGCTTGGCCACTTGCTGAACAGGAGGAGATGAACAGGTTGATGTCTCAATGCATATTCAGCCACCAGGGTCCCAGGGTGTGACTTGAGACGTGTAGGACCAGGTGATTAGATAGTTCATGAAGTAGTGCTGTACAACATTCATCCCAAATGATTACAACACTTTCCTCTGGCAAGATGCATTCTTCAGATGATACTTTGAGGGAATCTGATGAAGAATAGGACCCACCTGGCTTGGTGATATCATTTTTATTATTTTAATATACTTTAGGTTCTTGTGGTCAGTGTAGATAACAAAGGGGTGGAAGGCTCCTCCAGACATTTCCATCGCTTCTCTACTGCTGGTCTGAGTGTGAGTAGATTGTAGATTGATGTTGCCTTATAGTTAAATTCTGCTAAAGTCATCTTACGAGAGAAAAATGCTACACTGGGTTTTTGTTTAGACCTTTGAGTTAGAACAGCAGTGACTCCAAACTCATAATCTGTCCTTCCTCTTCTCAAGGACTATAGGAACTGGATTCCACTGGAGGTGCAATGTCCCCTTGTTATCAGTGGGGATGCAGTTTTTTGAAGCTTTACTCTGGTCCATGAGCACACTCTCTGGTCCAGTGATGTACCCTAGAAATGCTGCTTTGTGAGTGTGAAACACACATAAACTTGGTGTTTTTTACGCTTTAACATAGACACTTCAGGATATGGTGGGAAGCTGGTTCACGCAGGACCGTTAACTCCTGGGCAAATTGTCAAGCCATGTGGACATGTCCATCAGCTCATTGGGGGAGATTTGGTACTTGGCAGTTTATTTCGCAGCTTGACACAGCCCTTGATGAAATGCATCCTTTGAGTGCTGGCTCATTTCATCAACTTCCAGCTGCCAGGGTGCAAACACTCAATGCATTTTCGGCTGCACTTTGGTCTCCTTGTTTGAGTGCAAGCAGGAGTTCAAGTTCTGTTCTCAAGGAAAAGCCTTGTTAGTGAGCAGATTAAAGAACCGAGCTATTTTTGTGCCTTCAGAGACCCCCCCCCCCCCCCCTTCCCCTCCTGGCTAGCAAAGTGGAACATGCCTTGCAGCATAGTGCCCTTATGCTCAGCTTCCAGTACTTCCAATGAGCATAGCATCCAATGAGCATAGCATCCAATGAGCGTAGCATCAAATGACATGGCTGCAGAATGAGGTGGTGACGTGGGCTGTGCTGACAAGGAGGCTTGATGTGGTGATCTCCTCAATTTCTTGGTGTTGCTCTCTAACAATCTGCCTCTGAGCTGTAAAGTAATTGTTGACGGAAGTAAAAAAAAAATTACTTCACGAGATGAAGTATTGTATCATAAACAAAGGTGAAAACAAAAGTGCAAATGGATTTTATTAAATTCTGCAATGAATAAGAATTGGAAACAGGTAACAGGAAATGGTCAGGCATTTGACAAACAACATGACTAAGGCAGGACAAGACCAAACCAGGAAACAAGAAATTAGATCAAAAATGTGCTAGCAATACAGAGTAAGGCTTGGTAATGACTGGCTAATTGGGACGCATACGTTGCATATTGCTTTTGGAGAGTTTCTGTATTCTGAAAATTGAAGTTTGAAATTAAATTAAATATTGTCATGTGGATTGGCACCCCGTCCAGGTTGCAACCCGCCTAGTGCACTAAGTCTCCTGGGATAGGCTCAAAGCCCCCCGCAACCCTGTATAAAGGGTAAAGGAGTATACACAATGAGTGAGTAAGAGTGAGTGCTATTTCATAAAGTCTGTTTTATCTGTGCGGATGTAAAGCAAAGTAACTTGTAATTTTAGTCACCAGCAGATGGCAGACTTTTGCCAGGATGGGTATTAGATGACTAGTTCAGGGTTTTCAAAGCACTCTAGGGCAACCAACACTGCCTTGCAGACACCCTATGCAATCAGTTCTGCCTCTGTTTGGCAACTTTTTCTGGGTCATTCTCCAGCCGTTTCATCCATAAACGCTTATTTTGTCATGGCATCTGATGAGCCAGCATGAATGTGCTCCGGGGACTCATTAAGCTCCAAATGTGGCCAATTACTGCCTTATTACTCGTGTCTTTTCACTGAGCAGATCAAGTCCTCACAGATTACACACCAGACTGAGAAGATGGGATGTATTTAGGAAATTGATTAGCAATTATAGGGAAATACTTTAAAGGAGTGTTCTCTGATGCTTGATTTGAGGATGTGTGGGTGTGAATTAAAAAAAATAACAGGTACAGGATCCTGAGGATCCAATTATTTTAGGAAATGTTGGTTTAAAGGCAAATGATGGAGATTCATAAGAAATGAAAAGAAATGAAACAAAAAACACATGCTGTTTATAGGAATATAATCAACAGGAGGTGATAAAAAAATGGAACAAGAAAAACTATTGAACAGGTGAAATCAGGTGTGTCTTCTGCTTTGTTGGAATGAAAACTTGCACCCACACAGGCCCTTTCTGGGGAAAATTGGACACCGCTGTTATAGCAGCTATAAATTCTACTGTGTTGTTCCTCTTACTAGCTTCTCTCTTAGTTTGTCATGTTACCAATAAAGTAAAAAGCCCTCTGTGGGAAGGTTTAATATTACAGTTTTACCTTCAACCTTTGGGTTCGACATCGGACCCAACATACACCCCTTCCCCCAGGGGATTTTAATTTTTATTTAAATATTTGTTTTGCAATAAGGCTGTTTCACATTAATTTTAAGAGGAGGAGACATACCAAAACAGTATGCTCTGCATATCCCAACTAGTGCAGTTGAATAACTTAAAAATTATTCACTTTGTTTGAAAGCACCGAATTTGTAATTTATCATTTTATTGTTCCAGTATTAGTACAGAGCATTCATCCTATTGGGACAAGATTTTTCGCTTTTTTTCGGTCGACCAATCTACAAGTTAAACATATTGGTTGGCCTTTTATTGTTCCTCTGGCCATGTGCTTACCTTTCCTCAGACCTGCAGTTACTTATGCGTGCTTGAGAACATGCAGAGGATGGGTTGGACGCAAACAAGTCTCGCACAGGAGTGGGGAATGGGATTCTTTGCTTGCCAGTTACAGTACATTAAATTTAAAAAGCCAACCATTTTATCATGTTTTATAACAGTCAGTAATTTTAATTAATCATTATAAGATGATATTTGGATTGATTAGTGTTTAATTGGCCAGTTTTAATTACTGGGGTTTGATTACAACTGCCAATCCGCTATAAATGATGCCTATGGCTCCAACTGTTACAAAGCACTGGCTCTGGATATTCTTTTCTAAAATACTAAATAGCAAAAATTCCTATTATGTTCTTAATTTAATTTTTTGTAATAAAAATCCATTTACCAGTGTTTTAGCCATACAAGCATACAAATTATAAGTTTTTACTTAACAGTAATACTTTTATTAGATTTTATTGTAAATTTGTGATTTGTAAATTCCAAAGCGCCATGGTTTAATAATTTTTAACAAATCAGTGACTATGCAGAGTTGAATGGATTTACATCAATATCATGAAAAAAGGCCAAAACTTCAGCCATAAATGTAAACTATAATAATACTGTTATTGTAAGAAGACATAATGTATTTGGTTATTTAAGTAATTATTGGCACTCAATTCATCACCCATTTTATTAAAAAAAAAAAAAGTAGCTTTATACTCAAACTTGTAAAGTTATGCGAGATGTGTCTCACCACAGTACATCAGAGGAAGTGTGTTGTTCCTGTTGAAAGAAAAACTTAAACACTCAACTTCCGCTTTATATCGAAGTAACCGGGTGTGAGACACTTAAGTGAAAGTTTGTTCAACTTTCTATTTACAAACTATTTTGGAGGGCTGAGCTGAGCTGAATTTTATATTTATAGTTTATATGTTGCAAACATTAGATATGAACAGTTGAACATCAGCAAACGTTTGACGACATTTTAATTTCTAGTTTTATAAGCAATAAGATTAAATATGAACAATTGTGGTGGTCACACTGACTCTATAAGATATTCATGCATGTTGTAGCTTTACAATAGTCCTCCACTGGAACTAATTGGCCAAAACCTGTTCCAGCATGATAGTGTCCTTGTGCACGAAGTAAGACATGAAATGGAAAACATGGTTTTTCAAGGTGAGAATAGAAGAACTCAGGGGTTCTGCACAAAGCCCTGACCTCAACCCTACTGAACTGGAACATAAATTCTTGAGTGAATGATCAAATCCCTGCAGCCACACTCTAAAACCCTAGTGGAAAGCCATCCCAGAAGAATGGAGTTTATTATACCAGGAACAGGTTCAACTCTGGAATTGGATGTTTCAGAAATAAATATAAGTGTGATGGTCATATGGATGGACGGATGAATGGATGGATAGATGGCACCAAAAAAAATTTGAGTTAGAGTTAATGCAGCAGCTTTACGTAACACCATAACAAAGATATTAGAAGTAAACAGGAATCACAGTAATAATATATAAATTTAGTATTCAAAACTTTGCATCAACACAAAAATTACAAAATGTACAAAAGTGACTCAATAAAAAAAAATCATCCAGTCTGAATAACTGTGGAAGGAAATTGTGCATATTGTGAAAGAGATTAGTGCAACATCATGCATACTGTTTATACGGTGGTTGTGCAAAAGTCTTTAATATAAAAATTTCTACATTTAAAAAAATACTATAAAAAACAGTAAACGATAATTCATGAAATAAAGTCAATAACTGATGTGACGACCTTTTGCTTTGAAAAAGTGTTAAATTTCTGCAGTTATATAAGAAAATTAGCTGCTTGGTTTTACTGAACATTCTGCAGAACCAGCCACAGCTATTCTGAATATATTTTCCTGTAATATTCTTTTTTTTTTTTTTTCTGGAATAGTAATGTTTTGAAATCACAATTGTTTTTGTTTTGGCACATCTTCTTAATCAAGGTTTTTTTCCCCTTTATATTTGTTGTTTTCAAAGTTTTATTATTTTCGACAGTGTATGTTAATACTGAAGACATTGAAATTTTGACAGAACAATATGTAATTACGTATTCAACAAAAATGTGTTAAATAACCTAGAATATGTTATATTTTTGATTCTTCAAAGTAGCCAACGTTTGCTTTGATGAGAGTTTTGCACACTCTTAGCATTCTCTCAGTCAGGCAGTCACCTGGAATGGTTTTACAACAATCTTAAAGGTGTTGAGTACTTGTTGACTGCTTTTCCTTCACTCTCCAGTCCAATTCATCCCTAACCTTCTCAATTGGATTTAGATCAAATGCCAAATAGCACTAGAGGTGTATTTGGGGTCAGTGTCTTGTTGGAAAATAAATGATGATTCCACTAAGTGCAAACCATTTGGGAAGAGATATTGATGCAAAATGCTGCGGTAACCCTGCTGTTTAAGTGTGCCCTCAATTTTGACCAACTCACCCACTGGCTCTTCTACTTGTTGTTTTTCCAAAGTAATTTTTTCTTTGCTCCAATTAAACAACGAAGGCCTGAATCAGATGTGTTGTAAGCTAGCAGTTTCTAAGATTGGTCATTCTAATAAACTTATCCTCTGCAGCAGCAGTAGCTTTTGGTCTCCTATAATACATAGACGCGCATACAATAGTAACAGTTAATTCCTTATCAGGGAAGGTCGACACTATCCAAGTGTCCCTGATGAACTGGGTCAGAAATGCTTATCTGTCTCCACTGTCTCAGACGCTGCTGCTAACTTCTGCATTTGGTGCCTGAAATCGAGACTGTTGGCAGCAATCTGCTTTATTTTTAATAGTCTGACTTTTACAGTCTTCTGGGGTTAAACAGATTATTGTTTTCACAGTGTAATGTAACAGAACCCACGCGGCACAGATATGTCCAGGCAAAAAAGCATAGGTCAATGATGAAAAAAAAAAACTTGCCAGTGAGTGCATGTTAACAGGGAGGCTTCAGACAACAAATTGTGCATTTGGGTTTTTCGGATATGTCAGTTAGAACAAAAGTTATTATTACTTTTATAATGTGTAAATGTTACCACTATCGGAATATGGGAATGATGATGTAAAAATGATTATAAACTATTAAAAAATCTTAAAATTATTGTATTTTTTATTAGTTTTTGGTCATAGAAACGTAGAAACAACCAGAAAAAACATGTGATCATGTGTATCTGTGCTATTTCTTTGCCTATGTGCCCCTTTTGTAATTTTTCTTGTCATGTTTATATAACTGGCTAAAATTAAATAAAATTCCATTCATGATATTGCCGTTGCGCTGAAAAAAAAAAGGATGTCACGCTATAATGCACGATCCTGAGACCTATATATGTTTAAATATATATAAATGCAGCAAAGTGGTAGACTCAAGTAAAAAGTAAGAGTACTATAACTTTATTTAACCATTGTTACTGGATGCCACCAAAGTTGAGTGAGCGGTGACCAAATTAGACAGATAGATAGATAGATAGACAGTTAGATAGATAGATAGATAGATAGATAGATAGATCTTTTTGAAGCAGATTTTTCTTTTAGCATAAATGCATTCTTTCTTATTCTGTCTGAATGCAGTAGAACATGTAGCTCTATATTTTCACATGCTGGTTAGATGGTAGGTTTCATTTCTGACATGGTGTTTTTTTTTAAATGTTTTTTTAAATTTATTATGCATTATGTATTATTGACAGTTGTGAGTGACCTGTGAAAAGAGCTTATTTTGGTAATTGTGCAATAATCAAATAATAGCAGACAGACAAAGAGAGAGAGAGAGAGAGATTGTTTTAACCACCTGTGTGATTAGACTTTCTCTGAGGTGAGATGCACCTCTACACCTCTTTACTGAATAAACCCGGAGCTGGAGGATGCTGAGGAAGAAATCGCATTCCGTGCACAACCTGCAACGAGCACGATGTACCGCTTTGAAAAGGATGTAAACACGCATCAAAACGTGCGTGCATGCGTGCGCTGTTGAGACGCAGTGTGTTTCTGCTCAAAGCAGAGCTCCTACAGACGCGTTTCCTGTGCGCGCGCTTCTCACTTCAGCGTGACAGAGCGAAAGCACGCGGCACCGATGCGCACCGAGGAACCCGCGCGACCGCTCCGAGTTTATTAAACTGATCGTCAACGACTTTGGACGTTCGTGTGTGTGTGTGTGTGTGTGTGTTTTCTTACTTCGCACGTGGGGAGGAGCAACGCGAAGACGGCGGAAAAACAAGAGCTTTCCTGGGGCATGTGCGTCTGGCGGGAAACCAGTTTCGCGTCCGGTTTTCCCGTGAAGCGTCGCGTGGAAGTGTGAGCGGCGGCGGTGCACGCATGAGCCGCGCGCTCGGAACGGCGCGCACTCTCCGGTGACGACATGCCGCGCGACCGCGGCGGAGACGAAGGCGCGTCCGGCGGCGTGCGCCTTGAGACACGCGCGGCGGAGGACGTGGAGCGCGGCGGAGCTGGCGCGCGGCGCTCGGGCGCGGACGGACGGCGGGGAGAGCGCGGCGCTCGCCTCAGCCTGCTCGGCAAGCCGCTGGTGTACGGCGCGCAAAGCGGCCGCAGGAACGCGCGCTACCGCCGCCTGCAGAACTGTCTGTACAACGTGCTCGAGCGACCGCGAGCCTGGGCGTTCGTCTATCACGCGCTTGTGTGAGTCCCAAAAAAGATTTTTTATTTTTTTTAATGCTTTAATCGTCAACCTGTTGCAAGACTACTAAACTTATAAACTGTTCTTTTATCATGGACTTTCACAGTGCAACATTTTAATGAGCATCAGTGGCCCCCAGGGCCACATGTGGTGCCTTAAACTGATTTACATTTTAGAAAATGACACTATTTTTCTGAGAGTGTATGCCTAGAGATCTGCAGAGCTCAACTCTGAGCCTTTCCTCTCCTCAATCCTCCCTGTCACAGCAGGGGCTGAGGATGCTTTAGTGCCACTGTTCCTCAGCATCACTTCTGGGAATGCACCTCCGTACCCAGTTTCTGATCACACTGCCCAGTGGACTAGTTATGGGGATGCAGTCCAGTGTAGTTTATTATATAAGGGAAATTGACAAGAAATTGGTAAGAATTATAAAACATTGTTCTGCTCCCTTCAGCAAACCCGACCAAGCTTGTGTGTGTGTATGTTAGTGCTATGTAAAACACAACATTGTGAAGGCAGTGCGTCTCTAAGGTTGGATCTGAGGATTATGTTAGTGAGAATGATAGAGACATTTTATTAGAAAATATTGGAAAGTCTAGATTTTGTACAGAGTGAAGTGTTTAAACAAGGTTATGTAGTAGAGAACAAGAAAAAGACAATAAAGTGATCAGTCACTGAAAAAGAAGTCATGTCAAGCTGGCACAAATATGCAATATACAGTAAGTGGATGTATTTCGTCACATTAGGAAAGGCATATATGCTAGAATTATATTTTTTCTTTTTCTACAGTGCTAGATGTTAAAGGGACAAGTGGATATTGGTCAAAGCAGGACTCTTTAATTGCTTTTATTATACACTACCAGTTTGGTACAAAAGGTGTCTAAACTAAAGTTTGGACACTACTTATAATTCTATGGTCTTTTCTGATTTTTATTTCTTTGTACCCTGCAAAACAGGGCTGAAGGCATCCAAAATATCAATTGTCTCCTTTGAATGGTCGATATTAAAATGTTTCTGCTACTTACCGTATGCTCTGTAAATCTTTCATAACGGCTCTAATCTGAGGTGCTGGTTGTTAATTGGTGATTTCTGAGGCTGGTAACTCTAAATGAACTTCTCCTCTACAGCAGAGGTAAGTTTTGGTCGTGCTTTCCTCGGAAGGTTTTCATGAGAGCCACGTTCATCATGGTGCTTGATGGGTTTTGCAAATGCACTTGACACAATACTGTTCTTGCAAGAACTGTTCCAGGACAGCTGACCTTTGGATCTTAAAGTAAGAACTGACTGTTGTTGATGTTGATGTTAAATAGTTACCTAATGGCACATGTGTTATTTAATGATTTAGAAAACAAACGTATCCAAACTTGAGTGCACACCTTTGACTGCTACATAAAACATTTGGTCAGTTGATGCTTGCTGAGTCCTTTAACAAGGACTTTAGTAGTATCTGAATACGAGAGTCCAGGAGTGCTGGAACTGCTATCACCTCAACCAGGGCTCGAAAGCCTTTATCTACTGTATAGGAATGTGTAATTCCCACTGGTTTCTGAAAAACCAACATGGTTTTTCATCACAGTGGGAATCATTTCTGCTTGGTCTGGAGTAATTAGGCCTTTCAAAACCTTTTCAGTGACTCATGGGAAGATTATAATGACAGACCTGTTCTGAGGACCTGATGCATGGACATATGTAAAAGATGTGAATATTCATTCCACACACTTTTCTTTTCCTCAGTATATGAGATAGAACTCACTGAACTCATCCTGGCATTAAAAAAACAAAAACTAATTCATGAGTAAACAGAGGTTGACAAAGGACAGAATAAAGTGAAAGCTGAGAAAGTTGTTACTTCAAAGTTACCAGATTTTTTTCCGGTAAGCATATTGTTCCAAACTCAAAAACCTGAAGACTTTATAGAGAAACTTTTGTGCAAGCGTGCTTAAGTTATTTCATTGTCCTTGACACAAAGGATAAGTACTTCTTCTATTGAAGTACCTTTCAGCTTCTGAAAGCCAGGTATGCTTCAAAAAAAACAACTGCGCCAATTGGCTTCTTTTATGTAGAACATCTGCATTTGGCGTGATTGGACTCTTTTTTTAGGTGAATATTTATTAAGCCTTGCTGATTTTCTTGGATGTTGTTTTATTTGATACACGCATAAAGAAGAAGGAAGCTCAGGCTTGCTTGGTGTAAGACTTACAGTGGATTTATTTCATTTTTTGTAGATGGAGCAGCATGTGTGAGCGCTGATATGTTGCATAGCGGGGTGCTGCCAGACCTGCCTACCCCTCCTGTTCATCCCAGCTTCAAGGCGTTCTGCAGTATACAGGCACAGTGCAGGCTTTTGAGTTGTTTTTTTTTGCCTTAGGATGAATAGCCAAAGTAAGAGGAGAATACAATGTAGAATGTAGCAAGAATACAAGGGAAAAGCTGGTAAGGAACACGTACAGAAAGAGAAAGCGGGAAATGAAATGGACAGAATTAAGACGTCGAAATGTCTCCAGACACGCACTTTCCAAGCACGCCGCTCGTTACAGAGAAAATACTGCAAACAGCCCATCTAATTACCACTCAGATATGAAATCTGAAAGATCTAAAAGATGTATGTACCATACTGTACATCTCCTGCAGCTAATTTTTTTTTACATATTAGATTCAATAATTTTGGCAAACTTGGTTGAAAGTTGAGGGCTTGTTCAAGGTTGGAACAAAAGCAACCTGCCAGATCCAGGATATGAACTGTTAAACTTTAAATCTTTAAACCTGTATCTTCAGAACCAACACCATCCTACTCAGATACACCACTGCCAGGACATTAGGTTTTTTAGGTAGGTGTCTGGTGTTAAGCAACAATACGACATGGACCAGTTTGTCAGTACTGTTTCTTTTTGGGTAGTGATTCATATTGATGAAGCTTTAGTTTACAGATATCTATACAGTACGTGCTTTAAAGTTAGGAATTATACAATTAAGTTGATACAAAGATTGAAGTGTGATTGCTGAGAAGAAGGTTTTTTTTTTCTTTCTAAGGAAGAGAACTTTGCACCACTTGAGATGTCCTTGATAGCTAGCTATTTCTGAACTTCCATATTACACAATACTTGTACCAAAGAAACGTAACCTTGACCGCTATCTCTACGTCTACAACAATTATTTTTCTGTGAGCCACCATCGTGTTTTGTTTGAAAATTTGGTTAAAATCAAGAAAACTTCTGAGAATGGTAATCTACGTTTATAAATGTTTTCGGATGAGGGCGTGTACAAGGGTTGTTGAGGAATATCCTGTGTCTTAATCTGAGTGGTGTTGGATGAAGTCACTTTTCCTTGATGTTGCTTCATTGTCTATCACCAAACTGTCATAGGCTGCTGAACACAAAGAGACAAAGCACTTGCTTACATTCAAATGAGAACGGAGACTTTGTAATAGCTGAAGAACCACATTAGTCATCATGTAGTGTTGTGACTCAGTGGTGAAGGTTCGATCTGACATGAAGAAGAGATACATTACCCAGCGAGCACATGTGTGGAGATCGATGCTAACACTCTGATATTCTTTTAATTGATCTAATGACCTTTATATATAATGTCTCAAAAAGTTGGATGAGGAATCAAATATACAGTATTTTTCCCCCTACCTGCCTCAAATGTAATGCCGTCCAGCGTTTGGTTCTTCACTCTTTTACCAAATCAGCCGAATCAGTAAGACAAATTTCCATCACGTCACAAGCATCGCCATGAGTCCGCCAGGTTCCTCAATCAATGCAGGTTAAACAAGCCCCCAGGTTGTTTTCTTTCGCTTCAGTGTTTTATGGCTTCTTTGTAAAAGTGATCATAATTTTTCACTCAATGTCTAAAGGATTCCTTTGTTACTTTTTTGCAAATGATGATAAATGGAGATAAATGCATCCCATTTCCTCAAGGCCAGTCATGCTGCATAGGTTTTTAGATTGAGTGCTGTGTTAATCAAATAAATCTGGTTGAACAGGTATACAGCATCCTTAGCTTTCCAGCAGACGAAGCATCAGGGGCAGCACTTTGTTCCCAGAGGACTTCCTTTAATTAAATATTCTGTTAGTAACTCGAGCCTGAAGAGGGAGCTACAAAGAGAGCGAGAAAGGAAAAGGGGTATTAGAGATGAATAAAGGGTTAGGATATATCAGGCATCAAAGGCCTTATGACAGTAGGCAGAAGAGGCAAATGGGCACACAGCGGCCCTTATCTTCACCTCACAGCATAAACAAGAGGAAGCTGTCTCCTCTAGGGCAACTCTAGAGATCACTGTGTGATAGACGGATGAATGCGGTTAGAGCACAGCAGCGTGGCTCTCATGCAGTCTCTATTTCTCAGAAGCCAATCAACATTTAGAGGCATGATCAGTCTTTGGGGCTGTCCTCTTTTTGCCACCAGGGGTGTCTGCTATGACTCACCAAAAGCCACAAGCATGCCCTTTATAGAATCCGATTGAGTAATTTTAGTAGGGGGGTGTTGGGAAAGCACTTTTGGTCCCATGTTATGTGTGTTAGGTCTGTAGATACTCTAGATGTTGCATAAAAGAATTAGTCTCGATTCATTTGTTTTGATAAACCATGATAAAGGTGTAGCCTTGAGGCAGGAAGAAAGGAACTGCAACTAATTTGCTTTCACTTTGTTCCTCTGAGACCGTGCTTCGTCCTTGACCAAAATTTCCCCACCAGCGTAGGTTCTCGTTAGATTACATGAAATGATCAGCTTAAGCAGGAGTGGAAATAATTTTATGTAGCCAAAAAACAAGAAGAATAAACCATGGATGTGGTGGACAGTCCTGTAAATCTCAATTTCATCTTTATGTCTCCACTTATTTCACTTTAGAATATCATACCATACAGTGTAAAATGGAAAGCTACTCTTACTGTATGTAAGGAACTATAAAGTAAAGTAAAATTCTTTATGTAAAATGTTTTATATTCAATCCCCAAGCCGTGCTCTTGTTTAGGGGTTGGAGAGGAATATGGGATTCAGCCTTGTGTTAGAAGCTAGTTAGCCCACATTAGCTGTGAAAAAAAATCACTGAGGCGAGTCCTAACTAGCATTAATCAAAGCTCAAAACACAACACAGATGGTTTAGAGGCAATTCGGAATCACTTAGAAGCAATTATTAATGAGACAGTGTTGTTTAAGATGACATAATGGAACCAGAGAACTGTACAGGCCTACTAGCTTAACTGAAAAGGTTTGCTTAGCTCCTACTGTAGCTTAGCTTAAAATCTTTTGGTCTGTAAAAGCCAGTGTTTTAATGTAACAGAAAGTTTCACTTCCTAAACACATTATCAGTACACACTATGTATTAATATACTGTACATTACCAATAAGAATATTTATTAAGGAGATATTGTAAATATTAGAAAACTAAAACTCTCAGTGGAACCTTCGTTAGCATTATGCTAATCCCAGACAGTGCTGTCCATGCGACAATCCCTGTTCCTCTTCAGAATGTCGAGTAGTGTATGTAGGTTTCGTATTCAGTGCCAGACAGTGATTTTGTTTTTTTATTCATGAAATTAGCATTGGATGGTGCAAAATGAGTTTTTAGGGATTTTTAAGGATTAGCATAGAAAGATTTATTTTTTAATTTTTTATTTTTTTACTGGATATCGGATAGAGAAAGTAAATACTATTTAATTTGAATCCGCTCGTCTTTGCTTATGGCAACACGCATGAATAATTAAGACATCACGCTCTTTCGTACAACACGTCCAAGCGTTCCTTGTACAAGAACAAAACAACTTCTCACTCATACCCAGTGGTCATGTGCATTTCGATTCAGTTTTGGAATCCACTTTGCTCGTCTGTTTGTGTCTGTTTGTGTGTGTATGTGTATACAGCGTGTCTCTGAATGCAAGGCTCTCATAGTCATCACCATCATCACTATCCAGCTGCCAAAACAACCAAGCTAGCATGACGTCCAAAGTTCAGTGGCCGTTGCTACTGCTAATTCCAGCAAGCTTGATGAACTACTGTAACACTTTGTTTTTATACCTTGCACTTGGGTTTGGTGTGTTGTACTCATACAGTTGAGTATTTAGTCTCGTTTTCTTTGCCTCCCACGATCATGAGTCACTCATTAAAGCCATGAGCAAAATGTCTGATTTCTAACAGGGAAAGGGTTAAGTCAAGCGTTTCTGTCATGGATTTAATCATTCTTTGGTAGTGATTACGATGCATAAACATACAGTATGTAAGTATTGATATTTAATAATAATGAAAACCTTAATCACCTTTCTGGTTCAGTTATAGTATAGTTTAATGTTAAACAAAATAAATGCTATAGTTAAATATAATCGCATGACTTTTGCATAAAAATTTTTTTTTCTATTTAGTGATGTACTGTAGCACGGTGCTGTAGTGGTTAGCACTGTCGCCTTGCAACTCCAGGGCCCGTCTCTGTGTGCATGGAGTTCATGCATGTTCTCCCCATGCTTGGTGGGTTTCCTCCGGGTACTCCGGTTTCCCCCAACAGTCCAGAGACCTGTGTGTGTGTGCCCTGTGATGGATTGGTACCCTGCCTTGTGACCTAAGCCTCCTGGGATAGGCTCCAGCCCCCCCGTGGCCCTGAATACAGGATAAAATGGTATAGGCGATGAGTGAGTGAGAGTAAGTGAGTGATGTACTGATTTAATGGACTGTTTCTACATTAAGTTTGTATTTAATTTAAGGTTTAAACTCTCACCAAATTTAGGACTGAATTATCATGTCCTAAATACTTCATTCACTTCAATTATATACCAGAAGTTCTGTATCAGTATTATCAAATAATCATTACTGATCTGCAAGATTTTGCTTAATTATAAGCAATATTTATAAACAAGAATTACACAGATATAGGTAATGTGCAGCTCATGTGATTACTGTCCCTCTGTGTCCATGTTCTGTCTATGGAAAAAATTATCTCAGCGATCAAAGTTCACGCCACAGCTCAACTGGGGTTATGTGAGAGTGTTTTCCCCGGGTTTTTCTAACCCACATTTAAACCCCCTCCCCCGATTATACATCATGTCAGCCCTCAGACTGAAGAGCAAAGTTGTTCTGAGATGCCGGAGCCCTCATGAAAGTGAAATGCTTTATGCTTTATGAATACCAGCTCTTATTCCTTGACTAGTTCTCAGATTCAGCTTGAACCTTCTGTGCCCTCTTCTGTCCTTTATAACCAGTGAGAAAGAACACGTACAGACTGGAGGCTCTGGTGAGGAAGAACAGGCCCAGCTTTGGTCCCTCAGGCTAATATCAGTGCGAGCCAAACAAAACTTATGTTGTTGGTCTTATTTGTCTTTTCACAATTATGGAAAGTTTTCTCAGAATTACTGAGTAGCGTGACTGTACACTGTGTGTCTGTGTGTGTGAGAGAGAGAGACTACGGAAGAACTCCTGCATGGCTGGTCAAGAGCCAAAGTAATGTGTTATACACAGAAGGGGGGGAAAACAGAAAAGAGGAATGAAGCAGTAACCTAAAATGGGTCGAACAGGCAAAAAAAAAATTGAATTGAGTAAGAATCTTTACGCAAACGACAGTGGTAGTGCGACAGAGAGACAGATAGGACGTACTGCACGGTATATCTCCACTTAATAACCATGACGGTGGTTTGACACAAGCACAATTTATTTTCCGTGATGGCTTGTGACTGCAGTCAGTAAAGTGCACTTCATGTTACCTAAAACACATTTCCTGTTATACAATTGCACTTTCGAGCTTATAGAACAGTAGAAAGAATTTATTTATGGCAGCGCTATCTGGTATTACCCACACGAGGCTGGCTTCTCTTTCGAGTCTGGTTCCTCGCAATTATTTTTTCCTCATGTCACAAACTATAATAAAGATATAAATTTATGCATTTAATAAAGATTTTTTTGCGCCGGTGTCCATTGTTAAAAACATTATTTTTATTCCATTTATTTTCTGTACCTCTTATCATGGGGGGCCTGCTGTTTTATTAAAGGGAACTCATGGTACTGGAGGGGGTGACAACCCATAGTGCACACAGACACACATTCATACACTATGAGCAATTTGGAGACACCAATTAACCTCTAATGCGTGTCTTCGACCTCAAGGTATCAGGTAGCGCTGTTGAATTCTTGAATCTGAGGCCTCGCACCTACAGGGTCGCCTGTGTATGATTTGGTGGTTTGGTTTGGAGTTTGGTGGGTTTCCTCCAGGTGCTCCCACAGTCCAGGCTAATTGTGGTGTGTGCATTTGTACCCCGGCGATGGATTGGCTCCCTGTCCAGGGTGTTTCCTGCCTCGTGCCCGGGATTGGCTCCAGGCTTCCTGCGAACGCTGATGACAACATCTGGAAAAATGTTGTATTTTAATTAGTCAAAATGATGCCACTTGAGGTTAAGTTTAGTTTAGTTTTTTTTTTAGAGGTGGAAATCCAAATTTAGATTTATACAATCCGATGTTGTACTTTTTTTGGGGATTTTTCCTAATTTAGTCGTGGATTTGGATTTTCTTAATTTAGTGGTGTCCAATTCCTCCCCGTCACTAGGGGCGCTCCCACATTAAACTACTACTACCACTCAGTCTGAAGACTATCACATATTTCCTCCAAACCACGTGATGCCAGCCGACCGCATCTTTTCGAACTGTTCGCTCATGCACTGTTGAGGGCGGAGTAACACACTCTAAGGACAGCGCTATCCGCTCCTTCCGCTTGCGTGAGCTTACAGACGCCCCTGATTGGCTGTAGAGCCGTGATTAATGTGGGAGCACGAAGTACCTCTCATCCCTCCCCTCTGAGATGTGAGAGGTTACAGCATCACCCGGGAATCAAACTCGCGATCTCCGAGTTTGATTCTTTTAAAAACACTTTTAAAAATAAATCTTGTGCTTATTATCTCTTTGATTTTTTATAATTTTTTTGTGTCCAGTAACTACTGCTAATGTTCAATCCTGCTGTAACAGTATAAAATTGATTTGATTAATATTCAAATCTATTCAAATTCAAGCGCTAAAACTTGTTAAAAGAGATTTTTTTATAGAGCCTCAGTCTCTAGGGCTGTTCATCATCGATACTGAAGTTCAGTAATATTTTAATCATTTATGCATGAGCATGGGATTCTTTGAGAGGATTGAAGAATCGATCATTTCCCCCATCCCCTATTTTCTCCTCACCTCGGCTCACACTCGAATGATTAGCCCGTAGTCTGTTTAAAAGCTGGTGTGTGTTGCTGTGCAAGCTTTGAATGATAGTCTGGCAGGGTAAGACTGTACTGCAGCTGTGTGTGTGTGTGTGTGTGTGTGTGTGTGTGTGTGTGTGTGTGTGTGTGTGTGTGTGTGTGTGTGTGTGTGTGAGAAAGAGAGAGAGAAAGAAGCAGTAGCCAGCAGCAGCGGCATGCTTGGATGTAAGAACAGTGTTTGTTCTGCCAACTTTCCTGTCACCTCGGTGGAGCACTAAGGGAGTAATTGGCGCACGCTCCCTTAACATGCACGACACGATAAATCAACACAGACATTTTATGAAACAATAAAAAAGCAAGCCACACATGCACAATCCAATTACAGTGCATAAGGAAAAAGTGGGGAGGCAACATCGAGTTCCTTTGAGCCGAGGACAGGAGCCAAAGCGTGTGGGACTATACACACACACAACAGCTGTATGTATGTGTGTGTGTGTGTGTGTGTGAATAACACATTGTGCTGGGTCAATGAAAACAGCAAGTGTGTATGCCCGTGTGTGTGTGTGTGTATGTGTGTGTCATATTACAAGCAGCCTTTTAATAGAGCGACTCCAGGGACATGATTGCACCGTCTGGTGTAAATGTTTATCAGGAATCTAACTTTTTTTTAAAATAGTAATATCCTATTAATATGTTAAGACTGTGTGATAAGATTAGACTATAAATTATTACGACGCCAAATACAGTAGATAGTAAAAATCATTTTATTGTAGGTAGGAAAAAAAAACAGTTGAATCAGGATGGAGCCCAACCAGCTTTATCACATTAGATTTCAATCCCGGATTTATATTTACCCGCTGTAAATATGGAAATAGTTATTAGTCGCTATATCCATCTCCGTGGAGGCTCATGAACTCAAATTGGCGCTCTTGGCTTTTCAAGCGCAATTAAAATTCCAAAAGTCATTATTCGGGTTTTGCTGGAAGAGCAAATATCGCTTGTTATGAAGCGCAAGCTTATGCATTATGTAGCATGTAGAATCAAGAAATGATCAATAAGATGTTTATTAGTCACCGGCTTGTCTCAGGCGCTTTTATGAATATGGATAAAATCTTTTCAATTATTAAAGAGAGAAAAAATAAACAGAACAAGGTCTCGTCTAATGTACATAGGACTAACAAAATAATAGCAACAATGTATCACACTTATCCAGCCTTCATGTTCTATTCGAAAGTTTTTTTAAAATATTTTTTTAATTATTTTTTTTATCATGGTGAGTCATAACCATCATCATCATCTCTACCGCTTAATGCTGCATTCAGGGTCGCAGGGGGCCTGGAGCCTATCCCAGGAGACTTAGGGCACAAGGCGGGGTACACCCTAACCTGCCTGCATGTCTTTGGACTGGGGGAGGAAACCGGAGAACCCTGAGGAAACCCACCAAACACAGAGAAATTCCATGCACACAGACCCCGAGGCGGGAATCGAACCCAGATCCTGGAGGTGGCAAGGCAACAGGACTCTATATGAAAACTCTAAATGAACTTCTCTGTTTTGGTCTTGCTTTCATGCGATGGTCTTCATGCGAGCCAGTTTCATCATGGTGCTTGATGGGTTTTGCAAATGCACTTGACAAAGCTGTTCTTGCAAGAACTGTTCCAGAACAGCTGACCTTCATGTCTTAATAATAACAATAACATCTGACTTTTTGTGTTGTTGATGTTACTTAATTACCCAATGCCATATGGGTTATTATATCATTTTGAAATCTCAAGTATTGTTCTAAATTGTTGAGAATAAATCATTAAACTCGGTTGTTCATAGCTCCTATTAAATGCCAAAATGTAAACAATATGAGACTTTCGAAATAAGCCACTGTGCAAACAGTCAAAATGTATAAAAGGTTGAATCATAATATAAAGTATAAGAATGATAAAAAGTAATAACTATAACAAGTTAAGAATATCTAATTTGGATTTAAACGAGCTCTTTAATTAACTGGTGAAAATAACCTCCTATAACTATATTTTTTGACGCATATTGCTCTTGCGATTTAAATTTCAGTATTTATCTGCATAGGGCTCGTAACACGATTCCGATTTCTATTTCTATGCGATGAATTGTGCAGCACTATATGTAGAATATGATTATGCACAGCTCCAACATGTGTTTGTGTCTTTTGTTTGTATGACATACACCGTTTTTATTCCTGATTGGTTGATTGATTGATTGATTGATTGATTGATTGATTGATTGATTGGGTTTATTTACATGTAAATTACATCAGTGTGCACCTGTCAGTGTGACCTCTCTGTGGTCCGCTCCTCCTGTCCATCCAGCCAGTGTGAATTATCCTCCATGTCTCCGACCTGAATTAAAACCCAGCGTCAAAAGACTCGTCCTCTCCTCTATCCACCGCCTCAACATCCTCACACGCATCCGATCTGAAAGAACTGGGTTGCTGGTTGTGCGGTTACTTCCTTGGGCTCCACTTGTGCAAGATTTACTTCCTGTTGTCTTCGTGGTTCACTCCCTCTCTGTGCTGCAGCGTCGGTCCGGATTCTCAGCTCCTGGTGGCGTTGAGAAAAACAGTGACATCTGCACGCGTTCAGTTTTTGCTGAAAGTTTTTTTTTTTAGACTCTTAGTTGTTTTGTTTTTAAATCCACTGCTATGTTGTTGCTGTTTTGGAGTATGAAATATTAATAACAGAGCTATCCGCTGTCTGTAATTACATCCTGTCCAATTTTGTCATTAGAGCGTGCGCAGTGCAAGCAAAATTGCACAGTTCTACAACAGCTCTCAGATTTGGTACATGCGTGCAAACCTCTTATCAGCAATAGACTCACCCATATTTATTCTCGCTAATAAACAGCTTTTGGTTGGACTGGATTTGAGCTGGCTTGAGCCTGATTTGATTTATATTCAGTGGCATCCGTCTTGGGTTTCTAGAGATGCTGGATCTGGATGTTTGTTGTTGTTTTTGTTTTAATCACGATATGCATGCAACTTTTCATTGGCTAATATTTCTTTCTATTTGCACCTAGCTAAGATTTCCTACAGAATTTAATTGGTTTCATAAATCTGTTTCAAGCTAGAAGGACTAAAACTAAAAGATTCAGTTGTATATGGTAAATGTATGTACCCCTTAAGGCTCAGAGCATTGTAGTAGTTTTTGTTTTGTAAATTTTTTGTACATATCTAAAAACTTAAATGCACTGTTTTTTTTATCTTGCACAGATCTTCACTGCTTGACTTTGAACTTTTGTTTGATATTGGGAAGGAACACATTACACAACACCATCAAATTATCAGAAAACCCAGCAGGAAGTATATTACATTCTATAAGAACATTAAAATGCTGTCTGAAACAATAAAACCTGTCCAATCTGCCCAATGACATAAAATTCCCAGCTGCGGCTTTCTACAGCTGCTTCATTACACATTTCAAGGCAGCATAGAGTTGCTTAAATTATGTCATAATGGTTTTGGTATTTTCCCTGTAAATGCATGTGCCCACTGTGGCCACTGTCTTTCTGGTGCATGAGTGGGCGGCAATGGCACAGGTGCTTGGGCCCACACATCGTTGCTGGCACCTAATTAATATAAGCATATGATTTTTTTTTACCAATTTTGACCACAGTGTATTTATGCTCAACCTACGTATTCCATGTAAGCTAGAAATTCTGCCTTTAATTTAAATGTTAATATATGAGTTTTTTTTTCAGTGGAGCTATTAAGAGTAAATGAATAAAAACTATAAATACAGTGTTTGTAAATCCATTCTAGTAAAAGTGGGCTTTTTTGTCCCACAACTTTCACAACTGACCACACACTCGCGCCTACTTAAAAAAGTACAAACTCACAGAAGTTTCCCTTACATCCTGTGGGGTCACAGCCACACACACAGACACACACACACACACACACACCTCCTGTCTCAGGCCCTGTAAACCTTTCTGTCAAGCTTCCTGTATGTGTACTCAGATCTGTTTTTAATGTATTGTTTTCTTTGGAGGGACGTTTTAATGCTATACGATCGCTTTCTGGAAGAGATAAATAAAAAAGTTGTATATTTTAAATTAAATACTGACAAGGACAAAATGTGAAAGGACATAAGAAAAAGAAACCTTGAGAGGAACCAGACTAAAAAGGGAACATATCCATGTCTGGCTTTTGTTGAGTTGTTGAAAAATTTGGTCAACGCAGAAGTTCCAAAACGTGCAGTTCCTCAAATGACCACTAGGAGTTGGCTCCAGAAGTGAGTCAATCCCAATAGACCCTCATGTTAAAATGTCAAACTTTCCAACAGAAATAAACACGTCTGCAGCCTGGTTTAAAAAAAAATCTTTATTTTTTTGGTGTCAATAAATAGATTTCCTTTTTATGACAAGAGGGGCTTAATTACATTAAGTCATAAAATTATGCATAATTATGACCGTGGCCTGCACTGCAGGTGTCAATCTCTAGCTCATTTTAGCTAACCGGCTAACTGGAATCATTGTATCTGTATAGTGAATCATTTAAACTTACCACAAGGAATTAAGCTGTTTACAGAGGACGATGTGTAAGGTTTAGTCAAGGAAAGGAACATTAGCATATAAATTAACGTTAGTCACATTAGTATTTTAGCTACGCTAATGCTAATATAGGTAGCTTAAGGTAAATGTAGTTGCCTATACAGTAGATAAGGTCAGCTCATGCCAAGATGTTGGATGACCAGAGCTCCCACAGTTGAGCTTTAAAAAACCTATTTCAAGGAGGGTTTGTTTAGGTCTTTTTATACACTCTGTGATCTCTAACCAGGAAAAATATTAGATTTTCCAAATGTTGTGCTCATGTTAATTTGGCCAGAACACAGACACTGGAACAAGGTTGTTTTTGAAAGTTAGAATTACTTCGATGAAAAGACGTCAGAACAGCTTTGACTACATGACGATGGGATAACGTTGAATGAATCCCTTTAACACAATGTTGCCAAAACTGCTTAAAAAAACAACATTAATACCAAACTGATGGTCTGAGCAGGAGTTTGGTTGCTCCGGTGGGAGCACTGCATGATTAGCACTGGACCCCTAGGGAACATGCTGTTGATGTTAGTACTGTATCTGCATAAAAACAGCAATTTACATAATAAATGGGAGAGCAGTCAAATGGATTAAAGAACGTAACGTCTGACGATCTGTTCTTTGAAAGTGGATATGATGCAGTTTGGACACTTCACAAACACCGTATTATGGTACATAAATTTCAGAAATAAGATGTACCTCAGAGTAACATTTCTAAAAGAGAATGTCCGTCCCAATGATTGGAATTCTAAACCCTGTTAGAAACCATTTTGGACGTTGGAACATAGATGTGGTTGGACGTTGTGCAAATGTTGTCCAAACAATTACAATGGTCATCCAATGTTGGGTCCCATATGGAGACATCCTCAGCAGCAGCTTGTGGTTAGTGATTGAGGAGAACTCCAGACAGAAGTAGGACATCAAGATGGATCAAAAGAGTGTGAAAAGCAGAAGTGATCAGGATCACTGGAGTACTATGTAAGAGAGATGAGAGAGAGAGAGAGATTATGCTCATTGTTACATGATGATTAAGATCAATGTTCATTGTGTACTTTTATATGTTGTGCATGTTTAACAACTTAATTGCACATAATGTATATTGTCTATTGCCCTTTTGAAATGTCTGGACATATCAAACTAAATGTACCAGTGCCACGAAATTTTATTTTCCCATTGCCACCCAGGCCTGGCACTTTTATCCTTGCAACCTATAATTTACACCTGCAAATGTGTAATTCCTACCTTGACAGCCATTTGTGTCATCTCCATTACTCTGAAAGCCTATCGCTTTTCATCTGCACGTGTATACACTGGCAACATAAGCATCTGAAACCCTCACCCTCCAATTAAGTTCAACAGAGTGGCAAAATTGACACCGAAATGATATACTGATATATATATCTATATCTATATATATATACATGTTTCTGTTTTTTGTATAATCTTTGTTATACGAGTACATGTTTAGTAAGTCAGCCAAAAAAAAAAGATTTCTGATTAGGATTCAAGCAAAACAAAAAAAGGTAATAACAATCTTACAGGAAAGTATCTGTAGGCCAACATATTATGTAAAAAACACTTTTTACACACATACACATTCACAAAAAAAAGTTTGAAAAAGAAACTTAATAAAGAAAAAAGAAGCAGATGTGACAAAGTCCTCAGAAGAACTGTGGTTGGTTCTGCTGGATGTTCAGTAAAACTAAGCCGCTTATTTCCTCAAAGAAAATGCATAAAATGTCCTGGAGACTATATTTTAAGCAAAGGCTCGTCACGTCAATTATTGACTTTGTTTGATTAATTACTGTTTACTGCTTACGAAGAAAACTTTTTAGACCTCCTTCCTCTAGAGGAGGCACGGTGGCTTAGTGTTTAGCACCTCCAGGTTCCGGGTTCGATTCCTGCATCGGGTCTGTGTGCATGGAGTTTGCATGTTCTCCCCACGCATGGTGGGTTTCCTAAGGGTACTCCGGTTTCCTCCCACAGTCCAAAGACATGCAGATTAGGCTAATTGGTGTTCCCGAAATTGCCTGTAGTGTGTGAGTTTGTCGGTCCCCTGCATTGGATTGGCACACCATCCAGGGTGTTTCTTAAGTCCCCTGGGATAGGCTTGAGTCCCCCTGCGACCCTGTATACAGGTTAAAGCGGTATAGACGATAAGTGAGAGTAATCTTTGCTCTACAGAAGACTTTTGCACAGTACTGTAGGTTCTTGGAGTTTGATTAGATTTATGTACTAAGTTTAGACACTTGTTTGGAGATGGCTAAGATGGTAATAAGTCTTTAACTGTACACATAGGGGAATTACAGTGTAAATAAATAAATGTCACACCGATGCCCCATTATGTTTTTTCGACGCCCGGCAGGAAATGTTGGACGACGCTGGTCTTTTTGTTCCCCGTCCCTCTGCCTTTTACGTAGGTGATGGTTTACTCTGTGTTTTTTTTCCATTTCGCGAACAGAATGACGACCTTGAAAAGCCGAGCCTCTCTGTTTTCTCTCCCTTTCTATCCGTCCCTCTCCGAACAGCTGCTGACAACAGGATGTTATTACGGATGGACAGCTGAGGCGCAATTTGAAACCTAAAATGTATTTCTGCTTCTCCTGCTGTCAAGCAACAGTGCACAGGGGTTCAGGAGCATTGTAGCAATGCTGACAGTCGTGTATTTATTTTATTTGGACCATTTTCGAAATTTACAATGAGGTTCAAATGTCAAATCCAGAGCTGTATCAAATCTAAAATACACTTAACACACAATGGGTCATGTTTTTTTTTTTTTTCCCCTGATGGAATCATTCTTTTTATAAGAAGTATAATAGGAAAAACATACATTGAAGACATACATAGAGGAACTATGTCTTATCAACATTTAAATCAATTATTAAAGCCCATCCAATTTCCATTCCAACTGGCTAATACTTATGGATGTTCCATTACTTTACCAGTTCGAGTACTTCCAAGTAAGACGCATCCTCAGTTTACAAATTACAGTTACAAATACCTTAAATTTCTATATTTTAAGAACTTACAAGCCTGACAATGTATAAAAAACAACACCTGATTGATTTTCTCCTTGGTGGTTAGCACTGTCGCCTCACACCTCCGAGGCTGGGGTTTCGGGTCTCACGTCCGGTCTGTGTGTGGAATTTGCATGCATGTGGGTTTCCTCCAGGTGCTTTGATTTCATTTCACCGTCCAAAGATTGCCCATAGAGTGTCATTAAGGTGTGTGTGTGTGTGTGTGTGTGTGTGTGCTTGTTTCCTGCATTTGTATCCAGGATGTACAGTACAGTATCCTGCCCAATACTTTAAGTCCCTATGTGCTACCTTTGCTAATTTACATTTAGCAAACATTTTATCCGCATTTTATCGATTCTAACAAATTTTGAAGCAAATAATATACCAATACTAGGTGCATCACAAAAAACCTTCTACTAATCTTCACAGGTAAAATATTGTGCTTGGCCAGTGCTGTGGTTAAATAGTTTTTGAGAATTAGCAACTTGGTAGTAAGCTAATTGCTACGTGAGTTAGCAGAAAAACTTTGCATGCCGACCACCAAGGAAGCCATTTTTATTGCCAGTTATCTTTTATATTTGTTATGGTTATATTTGGTTGTTTTTCAGTACAGAACAAGTTTGGAAAGTCCGTTTTTTTTTCTTCTTCTTCTTCTTTTTTTTTTGGTTGATAAAATTAGAACATTGGAACACACAGCCACAAATATACTGTACCACTTCACAGAATCAATTCTCTTTCGTTCAAGTTGTAGCGAGTTATAAAAAATCCAATCAAATACCTAATTGCTGATCGTAGAACCCACCGTTACAGGACTCATTAAATTTAGTTTTATAATATGCAGGAAGTGACATAATTGCTTTCTTAATTGTCTTATGGTCATGTGTATGTGTGTGTGTGTGTGTGTGCACGCTTGTGTTCGAGTACGTTTGTATTCGTGTAGGACGTGTGGGAAATAATTTCCTGGAAACATATTCATAGTGTTCAGCAGCTGTTATCAGTTATTCCTATAACAGTAGCTCTGAAGCTGAGCGTTTACAGTTGTGTATGGTGCCAGTTGTTGTCGTATATGGTGCAATATGCAGTCAGTGTATTTTGTCTGCAGTATTGTAAAAATACACTGCTTGATCAAAAAAACATGCGCACTGAAAGATTGTATTCAGTCACCTTTAGCTTTGATTACAGCACACAGTGCGATGGCTGGTTCTCACTCACTTACTCATCGTCTACACCGCTTTATCCTGTATTCAGGGTCGTGGGGGGCCTGGAGCCCATCCCAGGAGGCTTAGGGCACGAGGCAGGGTACACCCTGAACAGGGTGCCAATCCACTCCAGGGCACACACATACACTCACTCACACACTACAGGCAATTTGGGAACACCAATTAGCCTAATCTGCAGGTCTTTGGACTGTGGGAAGAAACCAGACAACGTGGAGGAAACCCACCAAGCATTGGGAGAACATTTAAACTCCATGCACACAGAGACGGGAATCGAGCCTGGCCGGGAATCGAACCCAGACCCTGCAGGTGCAAGGCGACCGTGCTACAATAACTACTACACCACCTGATGGCTGGTTCATGTGTGAAAATGATTCCTTATGCTCCCAGAACCACTCTTTTACAATTTGAGTGCTGGACAATGGAAGAAAAGCTCCATAGATGTGATAACCTGACTTTATTTTATAATGTTTTTGAGTCTAGACCTGACCAAGTGAAGCAACCCCCAGGTCATTACACTGCCTCCAGAGACTTATACAGTTTACACTAGGCTGGTTTGACAATATTGTTCTTAGCCAAGTTCCAGTAATTTCAAACCTACTTTAGTTGTTTTCTTTGCTTGATGTAGACCAATAATTTGACTCTTTTAAATTGCAGACTTTGGTTGTTGTTGTTGTTGTTAGCCAGGCAGTGTAGGTCGTACGTGTGAAAGCAACATCTACCCAAGGTTTTTATGCAGAACATTGGCCAGAGAATCGCACTGGTGCCATCTCTTCCCTGGGTAAATAAATTGCACCTGGCAATCCACATCATCAGACTAGGCCATCTTCTTCTATTGCTTCATGATCCAGTTCTAATGCTTTTATGCCTATTGTAGGTTGTTTCTGTTCTGTCACGGGTCACTCTGGCCAGTCATTTACCACATTTACCATAGCATTAACTCAATAAAATTTGTGTCATACTACAGGCTTTGATCCCCATGCACGTCGGTGAGCCTTGGATGTCTATGTCACCGGTTCTCCTTGTTTTTTTCTTGGACCACTTTTGGTCGGTATTAGCCCCTGCATCCTGGGAACACCACACAAAACCAGCTGTTTTGGAGATGCTCAGAACCAGTCGTCTTGCAATCACAGTTTGGCCCCTATGAAAGTGGCTCAGATCCTTGTGCTTGCCCATTTTTCCTGCTTCCAACACCAACACTTCGAGAAATGAGTGTGAAATTGCTCTGCCTCATACATCCCATATAATGAATGCTATCATTCACCTGTCAGTAGGTTTAATGTTGTGTGTGTAAGTATACAGTGTGTTTTAGTGTGTGTGTGAATGGTCACCCGAGTTCCTGTTTCACTGTTACCACGGTTGCCAATAATACTGGAGTTGTATAAAAAAGGCAGCATAGATCTGAGATTAATGTAATTATGTATTGTCACTGATGGTAATCATACTGCTGTTTTCAAAACAGTACAAATTATCGAAAAGAAAAATCTAAACAAAGGGTAATCATAGGGATTGTTCGGAACATTATCCTCTTTCAAAACATTTGTGCAAATTTAGACTTTACGTCTCGTTTCACTTGTTTGTTCTCTAAAGCCGTGCAATTTCATTTCATTGTTACTACGGACAGCCAGGTGTACTCGAGTACTCACGAGCGAAGCAATTAATCACCCTGCAGAAGATGCACACAAGAGTTAACCAGTTAAGCTTTTTGTTTTGAACGTTTTAAACTTTTATGAAGTCCGTTGCCAATCCACAGAGGATAAACTCTTCCAGAAACAGCAAATCTAGTTTGAAACAAAGACCATGTCGTGACTGTGCTGTACAGGTATGTTGATTGCTAATCACGGTGAATTATTCAGCTGATTTCCTCACTTTCTCAGTGATGCTGCAACCCTGCAAAGTAAAAAAAAACAAAAAAACAGAGCAAACACAAGAGAAAGACGATTTTTTTTGCAATACGCGGCTTCTAGCGTTGAATTAAGGTGCAAACCTAAGCTTTCATGCAGATTTTATGTTGTAATCCTATTACTCAATCAACTGTGATCTGAAAGAAAGTAGAGCTAGAAACTAGATGATCTTTCAAAATGTGGAAGATGGAACAGGTTTGCATTTTTTTTGCAGAGACTGTGGTACACCAATTAGCCATAGCATTATGACAAAAACAGTAATGATCTGTGTGTTCTGACACCTTTCTAAGGAAACCAGCATTAACCTTTTAATCAATATTAGCCACCGTAGCTCTCATTGGATCAGACTACACAGACTAGGCTCCACTCCACATGTGCATCATGTGCACCCGCCCCTGGTTCACCATTTTTCTCTTCTTGGACCACTTTCTGTATCTTGACCACTGCAGACCAGGAACATCCCACAGGAGCTACAGTTTTGGTGTCGCTCTGTCTCAAGTTGATGTGTTGGAAACAGAAAGAATGGACAAGCGTGAAGATTTGACTGACTTTGACAAGGGCCTGATCGTGATGGCTAGACGACTGGGTCAGAGCAACTCCAAAACTGCAGCTCTTGTGGGATGTTCCCGGTCTGCACTGGTGAGAACTGACCAAAAATTGCACAAAGAATTAAAACCGGTGAACTGGATTGAACAGGGTCATGGGTGGCCAAGCCTCGATGCTGCACGTTGGGAGCAAAGGCTGGTCCATGTACTCTGATCCAATGAGCTCTAACTGCTGAAAAGATTAACATTGGTTCCCATAAAAAGGTGTTGTACTTATGTGTATATACTACATATAATTTATATATGTATGTACAATTTATTTATGTCAGCCCTAAAGCTGCTGATACAGCATTTCCCCTCAGACAACTCTTCGGATAAACTGACAACATGGGATTTATCATTGATTCCTAACACTATAATCTCAAGCTTTGGCCCCCAGGACTACTGCTAAAAAGTTACCTCATAATTATACAGTGAGGAGCTTCTCATTACTTAATTGTGGTTGTAGAAAATATGTTACCTGGATTATTGACCTGCATCAAGCAATCGGGTTGAGAACTATCCAATGTATTACTGAAACCTGGAAGCATAGTGCATGCAGAAGAAATGTGGTCACAAAAAATCATGAAGGACCATGATCGGAGATCACTTAAACGCTTGGTTGCATTGTTAAAAAAGAAACCACATTTGTGAAACCACAGTGTGATGAGAATTTGCAGGATTGTGACTAAAGAGCTGTGTGGCCATAAGAAAACTTCTTGATAATGAGACTAGTCAGGAAAAAAAGGCTTCCGATTGCTAGGGAGCGTAAAGACTGAACTTTGGAGTGATGGAAAAAGGCCATGTTGTATGCTGTGTTCAGATTGACCCTATTCCATCAGGGCAAGAAGGGAAGTGATGCACCCATCATACATAGTGGACACTGGATAATCCTCTGGTGGCAGTGTTATGATCTGGGGTTGCTTCAGGTCAGGCCTAGACTCAACAACATTATATGGCAATAATATGAAGTCCACTGACGACCTGACTGTACAGTACTGAATGACCAGGTTCATCACATCTATGAAACCTCAAATTGTGAAGAAGTGGTTCTCGTTTCCTGAGTGAACTGGCTGCCACAGAGTCCTATCCTTAACCTCATCGAAAGTCTATGGGAAGTGCTAGAGAAGATCCCCAGCAATCAATACAAGATCTCGGCCAAAAGTTACTGCAGCTCTGGATGGAAAAAATGACGTTATGACGTTGTACGAGTTTGTTAAAACAGTGCCATGGATGTCTAGATAAATGTAGCAATGTGTGAAAATGTAGTTAAAAGGCTTAAGCAACTACTGTATACTTCTGACAGGTTCCACTAATAAAGAATAAACCCGTCGTTCCTTTTCACAGGTCACAGGCATCCGCGAAAGAGCCAGAGCGACTCCATCTCTACTAAATACTGTACATTTTTCCGACGTGTACACGGACTACATTTGAATGGCATCTGTCACACTGGCTTGTGTGTCTCTGCATTCACACAGTGATGTTTGCTTGATGGTAAAGGCAGCTGCACTGAGGTGATGCAGCATGGGTAAATATAGCAGTGATGAATAGGCTCTCTGTACGTACTGCTGCGGCGCTTGTTAGCCCGCTTCTCCTCGCACAGTCTGAAATAGACAGTAGACAGGCACACACTTGTGCATGACCATGTGCACACAGGCACAAAGCTTACATATAGAGGTACGGTTATTTACGGTGCAGTTGTTGACAGCACCGACAGGTAACTTTAGCTTTGCATCATATACACACATACACGAACGCAGACTATTTCCCGTATTTTGTGCAATGCCAGTTGTTGAGAGGTTGGCTGATGCAGCTCTACGGGGGTCAGGCCACTGACTCAGAGACCACCCTTATGGGCCAGCAGCCGCTATTACTAAGGGGCTCTCATTAACGGCTTAAATTGTAGAGAGCAGAAAACACGCAGCCAGAAAGGAAAGAAGGAAAGAGAAACGCAGAGGGATTAAGTGTTATTAATTGAAGGGATAAAGGACTGACAGAAGCGGAGAGAAATGAGATGCCGACAGAGGGCACGGCATCAGATTGGCCGAGATCAAAAATAGTCCCGAGATCATCATCTGCTTCGGGCTGTCCGGCTCCGTGGTCATGTGAGCATGTAAACAAATGACCAGAGACTTTTTACAGCAGATGCATGGGGAATGCCCCAGTACTCTCCTCTCTTTCCTTCCAACCCTCTCTCTTGTCGTCTCTCTTTTAAAGTCAATCGTATTCACAAATTAAATCACATGCCAGTCAGTAGAGTTCCTGAAGGTACTACTGTAGTGCAGTGTTGTGGAACTCTGCAACATACAACAAAATGTAACTCAACAACCTCGCATCATTCTCCATGACTGGGATTTCATTATGGCTACAGTCATATTTCAAGCCACATTGTTCAATTAAGATGGTTTCTTTGGTCGGATTTACATATCACGATGATTGTTGTTAGTCTTTCGGCTGCTCCCATCAGGGGGTTCCCACTCTTGCCACAGGTTTTACACCCGATGCCCTTCCTGGCGCGACCCTCTCATTTTACTCAGGTTTGGGACCGACACTACATTCAGTATCTGAGGTTTGGGGATTGGATGGGAATTAAACCCATTCCAGATGAGAAACCTACAGTACTACTAAGCCATCAATGCCCTCATTTACATTACATGACGGTACACATTAATAATTAGAAGTGACTCTAATGTGGAAACATCTGTCCTTTGAAAGGCCACAAATTTGCATCTTTGCTCGCACAATCCAGATCGAAACACGTCGTATTTGTGCGACTACCCTACCCTTGTTTCATTTCAAACAACGGATATGATTTTATTAAAAATATTCGTGGAATTTTGCTCTGGAGGACGGCCAGCAGTCAGTCGACTGTATCCGTTGAGGTCCAGAAGAAGAAAGAAGGACGTCTTTAGCTGTTTAGCAGCTGTTGCTAGCATTGCTATGAAATTCCTATGCTGACTGGTGATGTCAACAAGCTCCCTACTGTATGCATTAAGGATGGGAATAACCAGGGATCACTCGATACAATGTTATCGCGTATTTATAAGATTTTATAAATATCCTGATTCTGTGTACATTTTGATTCAGATTTTGTTACAAACTTACAGTAGCAGCAAATAATTAGCTCAGGATGTTGTGCTGCCTGCCAATCTGTGAATATTTTGAAGTGCACCACCTGCAGGATTGGCTACATTTTACTGATGAAAAAAAATGACGTTGAAAATGAATTTTTAAAAAATTATTTTGAACTTGCTTTGGCGATACATGAATTTCCACACAAAAGAATTTGCGATCCATCACTGAAGCAATCTCTACTGCACATGCTCAAGAGGCAAAAAGTCACATGACTTCTGACCGGTCTTATCGAAGTCGCATGATACGTATCCGAA
>JAOVVA010000028.1:10880780-10893749 GCA_028565275.1 Leiocassis micropogon | reverse complement strand
TTTACATATCCATAAAAACATCTGGTCCGTATCACATCAAAATGAAAAAAGAACCAGATTAAGGCTGGTAATGTGAACGTAGCCAAAATTGATGTTTTAATTTGCGTTGTATTTTAGATTAATAAATTACAATTTAAGTAGTATGCTCTGCTGTATTAGTACTCTATATTATGAATAAAACTCCTAGGTATGGAAAATACTATATTGAGTATGTGACTCGAGATAAAGCGGCATTACTGTTGTCACTACAGTTTGTGTTGTGTTCCTACAAATGCTTTGTATAGAGCTTTGCAAAAAATTCTTACAGACTTGTACAGAAGTAGCGTAAAGTGAAGATGCTTTTTAAAAATAACTACAGAATTCTTGCTAGCAGTAAACACTGTAAAAAAATAAAATCTACTTGAATCATTATTTGCCTTTGTGTTTAAAATGGCATCAACTCTTATTGTTCCCCAGCTCTCCATTCTCAGGACAGATTTCTTTTTTTTTTTCTTTTTTTTAATGACCTATTCAAATACTCGCCTCATAATTTTAACTCGCGCAATAATATTTCGTACAGTAATCAAGCCCATGGAGCTTTTTATCCGCGGTTTTCTAGTTGCCATTATTAGTAGGTTGCATGTTTCTGAGCTGTTGAGGTTTGAATTAAAGACATTCGATTCGGGGCATTCATTAAATACTACAGCTTTGATAGTGATAATAATGATTTCCTGTATCATAACAACAGACCCTAGTGTTATGAGGAAGTGACATGTTGGTTGTTTATGGCTCTGGAAAACTGGCTGCTGTTCTTCTGAATGTCTGGTAGAATAATAAGAAGAAGAAGCCTCACATACTGTACTGTATGCATTACAGATGTTTTTTCCCCTGTATATAATCAATCCAGAGCCGTATCTTTGAGCCATCAGTTGCCAATAATACAAGAATATCTCCCTAATACTGATTTTTATTATCAAAGATTATGTTTGGAAATAAATCTGGTGTTAAAGTAAAAGTTTTTTAAAATATTACTATATACAGTACACTGGCAATGCATGGCACGAGTGTACATTATGTGTGAGTGTCTCCATCATGTCGGAGAAGGAAAACTCCTACACCCTGCAGAGAGGTAGTGAATAGTCACACGCTGTTGTTTTTTTCGAAACGAGTGTGTGACAGTTCCTCCCGTGGTGCAATCTGTTGCATAATCTGGAATGTGTATGTGAAAGTGTTTGTCTGAATGCAATACCCCATTCTCTGGGAACTGTGTGTATTCTCAATTTAATGAGCTGCTGTGAGGATTGCAATCTACCTGTTGGTGTGTGTGTGTGGGAGTGCATGTGAGTTTGCATGGGGTGCTCGTTCTGAATGGACAACCTGTTCTAGTTTTACGGTAAGAATAAATTCATTCACCTGGATAGTAGTGAAGTTGTCGGGTCGTATGGAAATGTGAACGAAGAGATGAATAATAATAATCGTTTAGCTCACAATCGTGATATTCAGATATATTTATAATGAATTGTTAATCATTCTCAATACCGCTTCATCCTGTCCAGGATTGCGGGGGGCCTGGAGTCCATCGCAGGGGACTTGGGGTACGAGGCGGGGTACAACCTGGACAGGGTGCCAGAATATTGCAGGTCAACATCAGTTTGTGTAATCTGCATGTCTTTGGACTGTGGAAGGAAACCGGATTACCCAGAGGAAACCCACCAAGTACAGGAAGAACAACACTCCACACAAACGAAGCCGAGGCGTGACCTGACCCCTCGACCCTGGAGATGCGAGGCGACAGGGATACCATGCCACTGGACCGCATAATGAATTATTAAATGAATGAAAAATTATTCCATCTGCCATGTTTTTCACATTTTTATAAATTAGTGGATTGTCCTACTTCATTTGGATGATTGTTCCTGATTTAAATGATTTTTATTAATTTTTATTTCCATCTGGATTGGAAAAAAAAAAGTTTTTGCTTTGCTTTATCTCTTAAAATGAAAAAGACGAAATGATTAAAATTTCATTAAAAGCCTTTAATAATGGATTTTACAATAATAACGCATGTTACATTAATGGACACCCAACATGTCCTCATGTGGGAATACCGGGGGTCATGTTATACAGTACGTAGAATGATTTGCATGAAAGAAACTAGCAGTAAACAGGTTTTCGGCATCCGTTGAGGTTGCTACTGTGGCACCTTAGGTATAAATCACACAACACTTTTCACAGATTAAATTGACTAGTCAGAATTAAATTGTGGATCGTCAGAATTTAATATTAAATATCTACTGTAGTATCAAGTAAAAAATGAATTTTGATTAAAATATATATCTGATTGGGAAGATTGTAAACACCGATCAGCATTAACATTGATTATCAATTCTGTATCAGTACACTGGTGACAGGATCATGCCCACCCAAGGCTCATGGAGCAAATTGCTGAAAATAAAAATCCACGTTAATGACAACAGCATGGTGGTGTAGTGGGGTTAGCACCGTGGCCTTGCACCTTCAGGGTCCAGGTTCGATTTCCGCCTCGGGGTCTGTGTGTATGGGGTTTGCATGTTCTCCCTGTGCTTTTTGGGTTTCCTCCCACAGTCCAAAGGCATGCAGATTAGGCGAATTGGTGTTCCCAAATTGCACGTGGTGTGTGAGTGAAATGTTGACCGGAGGTTCTACCACTGGGAATACAGTATATAATATACAACAGTCACCATTGGCCTCCACGGTTGGACTACAGAAGCTCCTAATTGGATGGATTTTTTTTACAGTCAGTGTAGAATATTGTAGTATCTGATATAATAGATTTTAAATACATAAATTCTAATTCATTTTCTCTGAGCTGCTCATTGTTTAGAGGTTTGTTATTTTGTTGTAGCCATGGAAAAGACCTTCTTTTTTCTTTCTCATTTCACTAATGAAGATTATATGGCATCAATCCAGAAAAAAAAAGAAAGAAAACACAAAAAACTAGACGCAGTTGCGACACCATCTGTCTCTCTATGTGTAACTGGGATGACTGGACAGAAGAAACACAAACACTTCATTTCCACCCATGCACTTGATGACTTACATCTCCAGCAGCCCCCGCTATCACTTGCATCTCTGGGTTTTTTTCTTTTTTTTTCTAATCCAAGCTGATTTTGTGTGTATGTTGTGTGTGTGCGCGTATGCATGCATTTGCTTTAGGCTATAGGAAATAATTGCACCGTTTGATGGTTCATAATATTTACGTACATTTTTTTTTAGATTTGAATCAGATCCAGCATGCTATTTTTATCTGGCTAATGAGAGTTTCGTTAAAAAAACAAAACAAAAAAAACTATGCATTCCATTCTTTAATCATCCTTAAGCTGAGAAGCAATTTCTTTAAAAAGGATCTTTGGCAGGCATTGAATTAAACGTCATAAGTTTTATCACATTTAAACCCAAGCAGATCACTTTGCGCTGATTAAACAGTGTGAGAGGCAGCTGTGATCAGTTGTGACGTTACGTCTGATTAGGTGGACGCTGTAACAGGAAGAAGGACGAGCTTAAAAAAAAAAGCTGATACAGTATATCCATTAGATAAAAGTAAAAAACAAGTTATGTTTATGTGATGGTTTGGGAAAACCCAGCATCTTGTGACGTATTGACAACTCAAGCTTTCCTGTAGTCTCTTATCTTACAGTATAAGTTATTGTGCAGTTCCATTTTCACATGTTTGGGCCATTAAAGGAGTTCCTGGGAGGCCAGAGTTTCAGACATGAAGCAGGCAGTCTAATCATGGTCCGGTGTACTGAGAAATCTTTCTACATTGTTGGTACCCAAGCACTATGAAACACTGGGATAAGTGCATTAGTGTAGCAAGGGATTATATAAAGAAATACAGAGCGCTTTTACTCTCATAACTGTGTTCTGGTATTCTGCCCAATCAATAGTCCAGGTTTGACTTGAACGCCCTTCATCAAACATTTATACATCATTTTAATGACATTTATTTCGTATCGCTCCAGCATAGCAGCCGATCAATCCACCAACTTTGTTAAATCTTTTCTCAAACTCTGGACTGGTGAAAAGATTTATGGTATTCAGTTAAGGTTTTGACAAAGAGGACAGATCTAACCGTTGCTTTTGATTTGATGGAGTAGTGCTTTAAAAATATGTGTGGTGGTCTTGAAAAATGCATTCCATGTTGCTTTGATGGAATTTTGAAAAATAGGTAAGAAAGATGGAAAAAATCTGGTTTTGACCATGAGGGTTTTTTTTTTTACACTTCACAGGAGCTTTCTAATGTTGTCCAAAATAGTGCTGACACAGTGCACTGATATTAGGCTTGCTTTTTTACAATCCTTCTTCAATCAACTTGAAAGCGACTACAATTTTTTTAAGCGGTTACTACTGTATATTGCAAAATTTTGAGCTTGGTCGGAAAAAAAAATTAAAAATTCTTCCAGGATTTACCCCACATGACGCACTTCTTGGTAAAGACTGTTTGATTTTCTATGATCTTAGAAATCACAACAGTTCAGGATCAAATCCCCCATTATCTCTGCAACAGATTTTAAACTTAGCTAAACTTTATTAACTTAAAAACTTTACCTTTCAGTAACTATACTGAATCAGTAATGTTAAAACTTAAAATTATTAATTCATTCATCTTCTATACCGCTTATCATGTGTACAGGGTCACGGGGGCCTGGATCCTATTTATGGATGAAACTAGAGTACCCGGAAGATACCCAACAAGCACGGGAAGACCCCGAGGTGGGAATCGAACCCTAGACCCTAGGGGTGCATGGCCACAGGATCCACCCCAGCTTAAAATGACGAATGATATAATTACAGTCTTCTGATGATTTCCTTTTTTAAAATAATTCTCCTTAATTAATTATTATTATTACCATTTTTTATTTTTTTTTTGGCCAGGCTTTCAAAATGCTGACCGAGCTCCTCTTTCGTCGCTCTATGCAAATGAATCTCAGACGCATGTACTGTACACATGTATTATTGGCTTAGCTGCATTGTGTGTCACTGGCGTAATTACGGAGCTCTTGCTTCAGCCGTTGCTTACAGACAGCCCCGAGAACCCCACACACGCAATCCGTCACACTGTTAGAAGAACTCTGTTAGAGCCAGAGCACACCGCTTAAAAATAAAAAAAAGGAAGAAAAAAAGGAATCCATAATGATGCTGGTCTCATTTGCATACATTAGCGCGTGAGCTCTTGAGATTCGCCTATGCAGCATGTAGCAATTAAATGTTTGCCGTTTATCTACTGAAAACCTGTATTACTTGATAATTATATTGTAATCGCTACACACTGGCGTTGAAGGATTTGTCTAGTTTTGGGGAATATTTCATGGTGGCTCGTGCTGCAGAAGTACAGTATATTACCGTTATAAAATAATGTTACAATTCGTTATTATTAACAAAGCTCGCTCTCAGAACAAGTAGCGCAAACCCAAATCCACCCCTCATACACACACTAATTATTGCACAACAATCCAGGTTTATTTCATTTGCACAAAAACAAAGTTAAACCTGTCCTTCTAATGTACCACGCCCTTTCATTTTGCACTTCAGGTAGCATGTAATCAAGTTTGCACACATTTTTCTTACAAAGCTAAATATGGCACTAATTATACCGGTTATTGAAGAGTTTATTGAAGAGACTAAAGATCTAACAACTAACCTAGATTAAACTAGGTAACTAGCTAAAGTTAGTATACTGTAAGTATAATTGAACAGGACTGATGATCCAATTTTCGTTCATTGCTTCATTGAAGCTTTAGGTTTGTTATAGCGTAAAAGTTATTATTCTGAACTTCCTGTTCGTCCTGTGATGATCAGGATTGAGGACTATCGAAAACTTTGAGAATTACAGTAATACCTTGGCATACGAACACTTCTTCAAGGACTAAAATTCACATCAGCATGCCAAGAATTTTCGGCATCCAAGTTGGTTGCGTGTACTCCCGGTTGCATGTATATCCGTCGCGCATGTGTCCAGTAGCCAATTAAAACTTGTTTGCATCAGTGGAAAAACCAAGCGAAGTGAGTTTACATATTTTTTTTGTCGTTTTTTTTCCCCCGCATTTTGTATTTTGTATTTTGTGCAAGATTTAGTGAACATACTGTAGCACCATGAGTCTGAAGAATGTCATCAAGGACGATAGCAAGAAGAAAATGGAGCAAGAAAAATCATAAATTAAGGTTGGAGGATTAATGTCTATTTATTTCATATTTTACTTTATTTACATGTCTTTTCTTAATGTTTTGTTTTTCTATGATAAAATATAAATATAGTGTTGGAAAGTGGTAATATTGGTAACATTTTGGGCACCTCTACAGGATTATCTGCATTTACATTATTTCGCAATACTAAATCTCACCATAAGAACTCACCTCTGGAACGGATTACATTCGTCTGCCGAAGTACCACTGTAGTTGTTTTTAAAACATGCGTGAGTAGGTCTGACGAAGAGCTCTATCGTCACTCCATCTAATGTTGTGCTCCAGCTCCAGAGGCATGTGGGTGAGCAGCATGCACTAGATGGTTCATTAGAAGCAACGCAGCGAGAAGGGAGACGGTCGGTAATCGTTGGTCACCTGCGTCATTGACACGGCGTCAGTGTTGATAATGGTGGTGGAAATGATCATGATGATGGTGATGACAACAAGAGATGATGTTTTCGGTCACGTCTATTTCGAATCACAGCTGAGACACAGTCCTCTATAGGAAACACGTTATCGCGTGCTGTATGTTTGAAGGTATGACCCTTCTGGAGCTTTATCCCACTTTTGATGGGAACAATCTCAGCTGCAGTTGACATGGAAACACTACTATGAGTCACAGCACCAGGTTATCAGGTGTGTACAATATGTGTGTGTGTGTTTGTGTGGTATATATTTTCAGTACAAGTCGAAAGATTGGACACACCATCTAATTCTTTTCACAACATCCGTTGTTATTATAAGACATGAAGGTTAGCTGTTCTGGAATAGTTCCTGCAAGAACAGTATTGTCAAGTGCACTTACAAAACCCATCAAGCACCATGATGAAACTGGCACTTATGAAGACCAGCCCAGGAAAGCAAGACCAAAATGTACCTCTGCTGCAGAGGAGAAGTTCATTTAGAGTCACCAGAATCAGAAGTCACCAATTGACAACCAGCACCTCAGATTATGAAGGCTGTACAGAGCATAAATAGCAGAATCATTTCAGTATCACCTGTTCAAAGGAGATTATTGCATATTTTGGATGCATTCAACATTGTATGTTGATTGGAATTAGGTGTATCCATATTTCTATATATTGTGCATGTATACCATATATACATGCGTTTATGTATACGTGTGTGTGCGTGTTTGTGTATATGTGTGTTGGTGGGAGTGTGTGTGTGTGAAAAAGAGAGAAAGCACAAGAGCGAGCATGATATACAGAGAGAGAAACCAAGCATGGTTCATTTCACCCTAAACGTGTTTCACGCTTGATTTATCCCAGCATTTCCGAGGGAGTGAATAGGGATCTCACTCAGACAGGTGCTCCTTTCGGTTGAACAAGTCCACCCTCATTTCCCACCTACTCCTCTTCCGATTGACTCACTGTGGGTTTGAATGACTGTGATACCCTTACAGAGGATTTCTCAACCTATAGACACTCTTCAGCTTAAATACGTTTTTAACGGTAAACGATTGTTGTTTCATATTAGCGTTTGGCGCAACCTACTTTTTGTGGTTTAATAAACAAGATTTACTAACTGCTATTGTTAGTAGAGTCTACTGAAATTTTTTATATACAAACGGTATTCATGATTGTGCAGAATAATAGGACACAGTTATGAGAGGAAAACTACCTTTATTTTTATGTATGTATTAAGCTCCAGCACTTATCCCAGTACGTATCACTCGTGCTTGGAGACCATCTAGATAGGAAGTTTTCTCAGTAAGCCGGACCCATTATGGAACTGCCTGATTCATGACAAAAACGCTGGCCTCCCACGAACTCCTTTAATAGCTCAAACAGCGAGGTCAATGATGTGTAACCCAATTTTTCTTAATCCATCTCTCAAAGTTTTGCGTAAAAGCTTTTAAACTTCTTCTCATTGGCTCAGTGCTCTCAAGTTCCTCAAGGGCCCACTGAAGAACTTTTCAAGCAAAAATTTACTGTAGTGGTGGCAAACAAAGATAGTGGTGGTGGTCCTCTGAATTACTGTATTGATGCTGCTGATTTTGTTCCACTGAATTCATTCATTTATTTATTTATTTTATTCATATTCCAGACTGGACTATTTTGTCATGTCTTAGCAAAAAGCCTCTCAGAATACATTGTGGCTTTTTTTTTTTTCCAGATGTTTGCTTTTATTCCTTGTTTTGTCTGCAGAATATCTCATAGTGATGGCCATGGTTTTATTAAAAAGGAAAAAAATGCTTTCTTATCAAGCTTTTTATTACAAGTTATACCTGCAATTGGTCGCCTTGAGAATTTTCGCCTTCAGAAGTGACATTTTGCAAATAATTTGCCTCGGAATGCGAAGCATTTTTGGCATACGAGCGACCAAACCGAACGCCCGCTTGTGTCCACGTTGCATATACGTCCGGCTTGCGCTTATGTTGTGCGTCCACATAAGGTGCGCCATTCAATACTTGTTTGTGTCAGTGGAAAATATGTAAAGTGAGTTTACTTATTTTTTGTGTTCATTTTTGCATTTTGTGCATGAAGCAAGCACGGCAGCCAGAAGAAATGGGGGCCAGTTTCAGTTTAGTTTTTAAAGTAGCAAGTGCCAAGAGGAATCATAAATTGAGGTTAAGTGCGAGTTGTCTATTTAGATATTTTACTTCATTTACATGTCATTTCTAAATGTTTTGATTGTTTTTATATATAAAAATGTGGTTATAGTGTTGAAAAAGTAATATTGGTAATACTTTGGATGGCTGAAACGGATTATATGCATTTACATTATTTCCTATAGGAAAACATGTTTTGCAATACAAAATTTCGCCTTACAAACATGCCTCCGGATCGGATTAAATTCGTGTGCAGAGGTACCGCTGTATTGTGAAACAGTTAACACTGATAATGCACATGATTTCAGTTCAGAATATCTCTAACATACATTGTATGTGTGTGTGTGTGTGTGTGTGTGTGTGTGTGTGTGTAGGCACAAGAATCTTTAAAACACTTCTTTTTTCTCATGATGTTTATCAGGTTGCTAATCTCTTCCTGCTAGCATGACTCTGCATACTGACTAAAAAAAAAATACAGCGGAAAACCAAGTGATAAAGCAACTCAAAACAAATGTAGAGCAGATAATTTGCTAGATTATTCACATTAACAACAACCACAAGATTATTTTGACTGGTGTATAATCGTTAGCAGCAATGCTAAGCATCTACTGAAGCACACTTGCTAGCTCTGTATAAGCTTAGCATCGAAAGCCGAACTGTTTAATGCTAATTTCACTTAATTAGCCGCTTTTTAATTGGAGATTTCACCTTTTTTTTTAATAATGTTGCCTCAGTGGAAAACAGCAGCCATGTGTAAACTTCATTGACCATCTTAAATCATTTCTGAGGTGGAAAGTTTTTCATTCCGAATGAGGTGAGTGAGGACAGGTGAGTGTGTAAAGTGTGAATTAATAGTCGGAGGATGTCAATTTACAAAAAAGCTGTAGCACCATGAGGGAAAGAAAATGAAGACGAGATGAATTCTGATTGAAAAAATCATTAGTTTTTATGTGCTGTTTATACCGAGGCACTGTTGGCCATGAAGCTGCTGATTCTCTAATCATGGCTTCTGTCTTTCGAATAGCCTATTATAAGCACAAATTCAAGCCATAATTATTCCATTCAGCCTTTTGTTTTTCCGGATGGAAGGAGTCGGATTCTCAGTTGTAACAGCGTGCTCCATATGTCATCTTTATTCCATTTCACAGTGTATGCAAGTTGGTCTCAGACCTTTTTTTAATTTATTTGTTTCCTTTAAAAAGCTATTTATTGGCGACGCTGTGAAATGATAGAAGGAAGGTGAGAATTTAAGGACAGTGACAAAGTCAGCAATGACAACAAACCAACAGAAGCCTGGAGACTGAGTGGGAGAGAGAGCATTCATATTTAAAAGATGATGATAATCACGTGTATGAACAGATGTTGCATTTTTACACTGGAATCTATGTAAAACAATCTGGTTATTATTAAACTTAGAATATTTGCAGTGTCCACCATGTAAGTTTCAGTACAATTTCTAGTACAGTATTAGCACAAGCACATCTGGGACTGGCTGCCAGAGCACCTTTAGTGCAATCAGAATTAAACAATGATGTGGTTCAAGAAATCTTGTGTCTTATATTTTGACTGTGCAGAATGAGAGAACAAAAAGTTGTGAGAGTAAAAGCTCCTAGTATTTCTCTATATAATGCCCTGCTACACTAATCCAATTATGCGTGTTACACTAGTGCTTGGATGCCATCAAGGTAGAAAGTTTTCTGTCTTCACGTCTGGAACACTGGCCTCCCAGGAACTCCTTTAATGGACCAAATATGTGGAAATGGCTTGGAGCGAGAATGGTGGGATGTGGCAATAACTCCCAGCCAAGTTCCTGTAATGTGCAAGTGGTGTTGGTGATTATGTTTACAGTTGCAGACAGATACATCTGTTTTCCAAGTTATTCATCAGTTCAAGGTATCATACATTTCATTTATTGAATGTTCATGGGAACAATTGCTGTTGCCTCCTGTATATCATTTACAGATATACAGCCTTCTTTAAAACACCTGATTGATTTTAAGTTTCATCCCAAGTCCCGGTTTGACTTGAACGCCCCTTGTAGAAAAAGTACAGAGATTATATTGATTATAATAAATAACTGCTTGTTGTAAATATGAAATTTTCTGATGCGCACATAAGCAATCCTATCTCTACCAGAAGAATCTGATAATATCCTCATCAATGTAAGGTTAGTGAGCGTTATCTATCCCAGACTGGCTTTGGACATTTTCTCCTTCTTTTCATTCCCCGCAGCACAGCATTATGAATCATTACTCCCATATATATCGGATATAACAATCAGAACGGATCTGGGATCTGCGCTTGTGTGTGGCGCGTTAGGGAGGAGTGCATCTAGAAGAGTGTTGAACTGTTCTCAGGTCAGAATGCAGCATATAGAAATAAAGGAAGGCTTGGTCATGAGCCATAATTCATCCCCGTGACTATAGGGATATTAAAAAATGAGGGGGATGAAAAAAAGTGAGCGAGGATAAGATGCTGACTTGCTACAGCGCACACACACTTGTCAGTATCTTTGTGAGAATTTTGCTCTAAAATTATTACACCACTAATCGATATTGTACCGTATGACACACTAACCTTAACCTCAGCGATCAAGTGAGACATTTTTGCATTGTTTAAATTTTCAAGTTTTCTTGTTAAAATGTGAAAATATTCCTATCATTGTGGGGACCCCACCTAGCACTTAAAACACATCCCACACACGCACCACGCACACACATGCACACACATCTGCGCTGGCAAGAATGATCATGTCAAATTGCACGCACAGTCGAAGACCAAATCCTGGCATGTGTCTGCGCGTGTGTGTTCCTGGTATGAGCCGATAACATTTCTGCTCATCATCTCATCCTCCTTATCTCTCATTCTTTGATCTCCATTTAGTCACAGAGATGAATTATAGCTCATTACTAAGTAACAAATCATTTACAGCATTATACTTTGTAATGCCTCGTGATCAAACGCAATTTTGTAATTCAGCGCTGGTGTTTTAGGTGAGTGGGTTTGTACACTGGCCTGCCAGTTTATTAGGTACATACTGTACACCTACTCCATTGATAGTTGTTTGGACTAAAATCTAATAGTCTTCAGCAACAAAACTTGACTTGACTCCAAAACTATTAGATATAAGTAATATTTCATTTATAATAATGTTACACAAATTACATGTTTGAATAACTGTCTACATTTAATGGGATTTATTATTTTTTTTTTTTTGCATTTTGCTATAACTTTCATACTCTATCAAATTTTTGTACTGGTTGGTCCATACTCCACAATACTCCTCTGTAAGTGTCACACTCTAAGTCGATTAAACCGGTACAGGTGTATAAAAGTGTCTGGTAATTACAGTATCCTCTTATGCTTCAAAAGTTTCTAAAACACACTCGGCACTGTCTTCTACTGCTCTGGCTCATCCCAGCCTACAGCTTTGCCTGATTTATCTCGATGCGCCAGTTTTGCTCAGAGCTCCTGTACTCGTGACTCACTTTCTGCTTTCGTGCATGGTTTCTATAGATTTACGTGTCGCAAAAATAGTTTATGCTCAAGGCTTAGCCTTTTTTCACTGGATGATTTTCACTGGAGACTGCAGATTTGTATGTAAGAACTGCACATTTAATTATAATCAGTGTCCTGTGCTCATCCCAGCACTTACTAAACATCAATTTAATACACTTACTGTAGGACTGCTTGGTTTAATGAACATTAAATTCTAAATGCATAATAGATTTAAATTTTTACTAAATAATTTCCAAAGTAATTTTTCCAAATTTTTATTTTAAACTGATGATACAGTTTGTTACATTTTAACGTGCTAATTATTAATAATGTATTTCGAATGAAGCCAGTTTCAGATCCAGGTTTTGGAAAAGATTAACTGATGTAAGTCACTTGCTAATCAATAATAGGTGGCATGGTCGTGTAGTGGTTAGCACTGTCGCCATGCACCCCCAGGATCTGGGTTCGATTACCGACTTGGGTCCGTGTGCATGGAGTTTGCATGGTCTTTCAGTGCTTGGTGGGTTCCCTTTGGGTACTCCAGTTTCCTCCCTCATTCCAAAGACATGCAGGTTAGGCTAATTGACGTTCCCAAATTGCCTGTAGTGTATGAAAGACAATCGGGCTTCAACCCGTCCCCTTACAGTGGTGTGAAAAACTATTTGCCCCCTTCCTGATTTCTTATTCTTTTGCATGTTTGTCACACTTAAATGTTT
>JAOVVA010000028.1:10846256-10880680 GCA_028565275.1 Leiocassis micropogon | reverse complement strand
AGAAACATTTTGTGTGACAAACATGCAAAAGAATAAGAAATCAGGAAGGGGGCAAATAGTTTTTCACACCACTGTATGTAGCTGCCACAGAAACGATGAATATATATCCAGAGTTGTTGAATATCCAGGGAGTAATGGGTTAATAATTTAATTAGCATGTTTTGTCTATAGTTGAGGTTCTAGTCCTGCTATTTCACACATCTGTACCTGAGTATTTTTATTAGAGGACTTTTTACTTTCACTCCACTACATCCTACAGCAAATATCTGTACTTTCTACTTCACTACATTTCTTCACGATGTCGTGATACATAACCACAGTGGTGTGAAGTAATTTAAGGTGGGCATATCGCCACCTTCTGACTATTATTATATTACTTGCATGATTTACCTTTCCTCTATGTAGAGATGGAGCAGTGTAACTTGAGGAGTTCTACTGAATAGTATTTTATCTATGGTGTCCCTACTTTTACACTCATACAGGATCTGTGTATTTTATCACCCACTGGTTAATGGATACTAAAACATTTCTTCGGGCAGGTTTAAACCTTCTTCAGGATGTTCCCAGGCTCCCGGGGAAGTATATTCGACACCACTTATCTCGAATTACAATTTACTCTTAGGTGTGTCCGTACAAGAACAAATAGATCAGTGTTGGATTTTCAATACTCAATGTAGGGTGCACTGAATGCACTCCATATATATAATAACATACGCCGGACTGCGAGCACAGCTCCGCTTTCTCCTCAGCCGTTTCCGGCCCTGATAATGGCTTCTCATTAGCACAATATTAGCTTGCGTAATAGAACTTCCAGAGCGAAGAGACCCCCACCCACACATATATACGCACACACACACATACACACACTTGCACTACGAGACCTGTGGAAAGCTGAAGCGAGACCCTGTAATGGCTTCTTGGGTCCTTGTGTTGCCTAATAAACTCCTGAGTTAATTGCACCACAATTATATCCGAGACTGTGGCCACTACGAACATTAAACAGGGCTGTAATGAATGGATTCCATTTAGTCAGGTTACAAACAGATCCGTAATTTGTTGCTATTTTTAACAGATTTATGAGATTCGGTCTCCAGTGTTTATCTCTAAGATAATTACTGTAGAGTTTTATTGAATGTTAACAATAAAGACTCATTTTTCAAAAAGTAGCGAAGTGGAAGAATACTGTAGGCGTATTGCTAATTCAATCAGGCATAAGTAAATTTTTGATGTCTTTGTGCTGATGTGTTCTAATGAAGCAGCACAGAAATAACTTTTTAAAGCATGATTATTTTTTTGCACTGCTGTCGCTGATGAATGGGCGACACTGATCTTATGTCCTTTTTATGTCTGTGGTAAAGACAATACAAGACGTTATATATTTTTATATTTAAGTACGTTGTACAGTATGTAATATTACAGTTCTGTTTCTGCGGTTGGATGCTGATGATCCTGAGTGGCACAAGAGAAAACTTTACCCTATTACCCACCGTTAACCATAACAATAATAGCCAATCATGGGTATCTGTGAGTATATTGTGCTTAAGGAAGTAGTGGGTAAATAGTGCCCTAAAAAAGTGCACGTGTAAGCTACAGTATCAGTGGACACAGTTACACTGACATTTACTGTAATAGGAGTCCAAGTATGTTAGTATGAATATATGCGAAAATACTTCTAAGCGTTAGCGAATATAGGTTTGTTAGTGTGGATGTCTGCTAGTGATGGGTCGTTCATAAACGATTCGTTCTTTTTGATAGAATCTTTAACGTGACTCAGAAGAACGAGTAGTCTCGGTACAGGAAACAGAAATGGGTTTCCTCAAAACCTTTGAGTCTTTTGGTCCGAATCGTTCGTTCTTTTGTCACGTGACTCCCATAGACGCTATGCAGTGCAAATGATTCACAAGAAAGAACGACTCGGACCAGAAGATATGAGAGGTGAGCTACTCATTCTGTTTATCATAATATGTCCTTAGCTGCATTGTAATATTTTTATTACTGGAACTATCGCCAAAATTTGTGTATGTAGACGTGTTGGGGGTCTGCTTATTGAAGATGCAACATTTTATTTTATTTCTGAACAAAATAGTGAAATGAACTAAAGGACTCAAAAAAAGATTCAAAGAACCGAGTCATTAAAATGATTTAAACTTCCCATCACTGATGTCTGCTAGAGTGCAAGTATTTTGGTATGCTGTTGTGCAGGTATGCAAGCATGTGGGTCATCCATGTCTTTCCAGGGCCCCTATAGTCCCTAGGTTTATACAGTATTGCACATACTGTATTGCGAGCATAACAAAGGGTCCTATCTTCCCAGAGCCCTACAGTATGTTCCAGAAGTTTAGGGTCCTGTTAACAAGGTGCAATGTTCCCTTGGTACGTAATGATAACCTAAAAAAGATGTTTTCCGATATTATGTGAACTATTGCATAATGCCCATTAAACAACCCCCCTCATTGCGCTTCCTGATTATATGGTATATATGGTAACGCTTACTATAGCCTGTGCCTAGACGGATATACATACAAATAGCTTGTCTTTCTTGTCGTCCGTCTGCATCCAGGTCTCTCTATGACTTGCATGTTAACGAGTTGATCATTCGCCGTAGTGACACAGGGCACCTGGCCAAAAGCTTAAATATGTCCCCGTTGCCGATAATCCTTCGTGCATTCGCGTTTGTCCCTGTCCAAATTCAGTAATCGTTTTGAGATGCGATGGACACATCGATTTTTCTTCTTTCAATACATCTTAAAGCTTAACAATTTGGGCACACGTATTAAAACCAAACAATTTGCTTAATAGGTCTTAGCCAATTATGCGAACACATCAAAGCTAGCGCATCCTTAAAATGATATGGGGTGATTTAAAGAGTTGGGTTTAAGCATTAGTAAGAGCTTTGTTTGTAATTTTGCTCATTGTTTATACACTTTGCTCCCTTATTGACTGTATGATGAAAGACCGTCAAAACTACGTAAAATGAAACCATTAGTTTTGGTGTGTCGAAATAGTTGTGAATCATTGTTTCAACAAAATAAACTGGATAATGCGGTATTCGGGAAATAGTTTATCTTGAAATGAGTCACATTTGTCTCAAACATGTGTTAAAAGAAAAATGAACTAGGGAACATCCAGTAAGTACGCTTCCCAAGCATGCTAATATGCAGGTATGTTAGGATTAGCATGAAAAATTAACATTGTGCGGATGAGAGCTATACAGACACCTTACGCTTCACCGATAACATTCAAAGTAATGTATGAAACAATAAAAAAATATATAGAACAAGAAAATATACACCGGAATCGAAAAGCAGGTCATTCAAGGTGGATTTTTTCCCTTCACGCAAAACAAATTCCATGACTACAGCCAAAAGCAATCAGTTCTTCTTTGAAGTCTACGCTTAATTCCACAAGCCGACCCACACGAGCCTTCTGCCATCTGTGTTGAACTGTAGAGCGTGTTTTTAATCCCCACTCTACAGTATACCATGAGCCAATGACGGTTCATACAGTAGCACGACGGGGACCCTTGACATGTGCAGTATTTCTGTCTGTGTGAGACTATAGCGTCTAATTGCGTCTACGATTTTTGTTTCCCATCTGAATGGCAATAAAATTGTGAAGGGGAAAAATCCGGTATACTGTACGTAAATTTATGTGCATAATATTTTTCTCTTAGTATTAGCATTTGTCCTTTTATTGTATAAGGTCAAGAGACTAGAAAGAGAAGTAATGTTAGGGACGGAGACTGTTTGTGTACAGTACTTAAGCCAATTAATAGAAGTAATATAATACTATATGCTAGTGTATACAAATATCCTATTGCATTCTCTCCAGTCAATAGTCAGCATCGTGGTTAGCACTGTGGCTTAGCACCTCCAGGATTGAGGGTTCGATTCCCACTTTCTCCCCGTGTTTGGTGGGTTCCCTCTGAGTACTCTGGTTTCCTTTGCGCTCCCAAATTGCCCCGTAGTGTGTGTGTGTGTGTCCAGAGTGTTCCCAGTTCTGTGCCCTAAGTCTTCAGGGATAGGCTCCAGGATCCCTGTTATCATGTACAGGATAAACCAGTATAGAAGATGATTGAATTCTTTCCAATTAAATAGGATTCAGTCCACATTTGCACCACTGGATAAAGGAAACGTCTAAAATTCCCTCACGAGGTAGGTTTCGCCAGGTTTCGTCTTGCCTCAGATGGCTTTATTTTGATGTCAAAAGGGAGAATCAGTTTGAATAAGTGATTTAGACATTAAAAGCTATAGCATTTTACTGAATTCTATTACAATGGGTGTTATTAACAACCTTTTCTGTGTAAACAGTACACACCGTCTTTACTTTAAGTTTGCAAAGATGATGTTAGTCCATGACGTTAAAAAAAGTTTTGATAACCTTTAAAATCGCCCTGCATCATTGTAATTTCATGTGGCTTACCTCGTCCAACACACTGTGTTTTTCCAGTTTTGTGCTAATAACCAAAGCATGTTTACAATCCCCCCAAAAAAAACGACTCGTGCAAGATCGCATTTGTAAGACACTCACGCTTCCTACGCGAGATCGTGTCAAGGGTCCCCACTGTGTATAGTGCTAGCGCTGCCAAGCTCCGGAGACTGAGCGACGGAAATATTTCATCATCCCGGCTTCCGTTTTGAGTGGATGCACCATTTCAAGTCCTGTCCATACACCACATGCTAGTTTTCCACTGAGTTTCCTGTTAATATTTTGTCCAAGTTTCGCAGGTTTCCCTCCCAGTCAGGTGTGTAAAAGAATATGGTGTTCTGTTCTTAAACAGTGTAATATGGAGAAAAAAAAAGATCTTGTTAAATAGCCTGGCATCTAACAGGAAAAACCTCTCTCACTTTAATGGCCCTCATTTCCTTGGATCCTTCCTTCCCGTTTTCTCATTACACATTCAGAACGACACGTAGGACAAGTAGGCAGGGTGCTGACAGGTTGGCCAACATGTTCCTCATATGGTACGAGTCAGATCAGGACATTCTCATTGACTTCCCACAGAAGACTTCCAGCACAGTATGCCACATCCCCCGTACAGTCCTGACTTCGCTCCAGGCCATTTCCACATGTTTGGACCATTAAAGGGGTTCCTGGGAGGCCAGCGTTTCTAACATGAAGCAGGCAAGTCTGATCATGGTTCTGACGCACTGAAAAACTTTGCACTAGTGAAACAAGTGTGTAAGTGTAGCAGAGGATTATATAAAGAAATAAAGGTAGTTTTTAAGGTAGTCATAAGTGTATTCAGTTATTCTGTACAATCAAAAGTCCTGGTTCGACTTGAACGCTCCTAGTAAACACATTAATTTATGATAAATACCTTTATTGCTCGCTAGAGCAATCAGTTGATTAATACTCTATCATGACACAAGACCTGATCACAAAACCCATTTCTCACCATGTGGTCTAAATAAAGTATTTTTTATTTACTTGTATCGTACAATATTATTCATAAATTTCCTTATAACCTGATTAAAAATATGTTTCATTTTAGACCCTCCCCCTTTTTTTTCGGCCTTTTTTATTCTTTTGATAATAAAGACCTACAGTAGTCTTATTCTGCTGATGTAAAATAAAGAATAGTGTTGAGTCTGTCACTCTGTATGCAATTTAACTCCAGAAAAAGGCTTTTAATGCATTTTTTAAGCACAGGGTGGGCGGGTAAACAGAGGTTATTATGGTAGCGTGGGCGAGAAGCTACATTAGAAAAGCATGAGAGAGATGCGAAGGTTACAAGACAGAGGAAATTGCCTGAGCAAATGCTGAGCCACCTCGACGATGACATTTCACTATCTGCTTTGTGCAGAGTTTCTGAAAGGGCAGGAGTGTGAAAGACGGAGAAAAGAGAAAGAACATTCAAGAGAGCAATAGAGAATAGAAAGCATGGATAGGGGACATAAGGAAGTTAGCGCAAATAGGAGAGCAAAAGACCAATTTGGGCGGTGGGGGGGATAAATGAGTAACTGAGAAAGACACATGTCAGGAGTGTGCTTTTCTGACATGAGAACGTGGGAGAAAGTGACGCATCGTCATGCTGTCATATACAGCTCCATCAAAAACACAGTACATACTGTAAAACACTGACTTTATTATGAGGCATATGAGGAAAACTAGGTGCAAGATAGCGTTACACAAATTTCACTTAGGGGACAGTTCAGCTCTTGGCGGCATGGTGGACTGTTTATGCCTCACAGCTCTAGGAACCCTGACTCCTAAGATCGGTTTTACTGTCTATGCATAGTTTCAAATGTGTCCACATGGGTTACCTTGCAAATAGGTCAGGAGTGTCCATATTCTCTGGGGACCAGACCAGACCAGAACCAAATACCCAGAAGACTACTCAGTGGTGAAGAGAAACTCAACGTTTTAGTGACACTCTCAAATAGGTGGTCTGTGCATCTGGTAAGGATGCCTCCCTTGGGAGGTGTCCATGGCACATCCAGATGGCAGGAGGCCATGGGACAGACCGAGGACTGGGTGGAGAAATTATATCTCAACACTGGCCTGGGGATGCCTCAGGATCCCCCAGTCGGAGTTGCCTGAGGTGGCTGGGGAAAGAAAAGTTTAGGGTTCCCTGCTGGACCTGTTACCCCTGCGACCTGATTTTGGTTGAAGACGGATGGATGTGTGGAAGATATTAAGAGTAATGTGTCATTTTATGCGATGAAATTGCTGTATATTGTATATGTATTTTGTATAAAAACATTTATTCTTTAAAACCTGCTGGATCTTGCTGGGGATATAGTTAAAATAGCATCTGTAGTACCCTGGTGTCACTCGCTCAGTACATGGCTGCTTTAAGTCTTCCTGAAGATCATTGTACAGAAGACGGTTTCTTGACTGCGACTGGGTTCTTCACTATTGTCCAACAGTTTTCTGTCAGCTTTCGGTCTGGAAGTGACTCAGGCCATGGCTCCAGAAGCTGAATACCATTGTCATGTAGACATATAGTTTTTCACTAGTTTTTCAGGTAATTAGCACAACTGTTTAGTCAGAGGCTAGAACTAATGGGGAAAATCTCACACAGGGAGAAGTATACGGTACATGGCATATGTTGTCTTAATACTTTTGGTTACCACTGTACTGTATATATCAGTGCAGCTCCATGGAAAAAAATCCATCTTAAAAACCTGTCATGTGAAATATTTCATGCCTCTTTTTTTTGATGGTTTTGAAATAAAAAATCCAGTATATTAAATTATGGATAGAATATGAATGAATTTTTTAATGGGAATAAGGGGGAAAGAGTATAAACCTTTGATAATCCATTAAGTAGGTAAATATTAATCATGTACACACTCGATCTGATTGTTCTGATCCCCATGTTAAAACGTGGACTCATCGGATCAAGTGTGTACATGATAAATATTTAACTATTGAATCAAATCTGGGCAGTGGTGGTTCAAGTAGTTAAGGCTGTAGTTTACAGAGTTTCTGATCGGAGCCTCAGCACTGCCAAGCTGCCATTGTGGAGCCCTTAAGCAAGGCTCTTTACCCTATAAAAGGCTCTGTACCCAGGATACAGGATCCAGGCGCGTTTGTATCCTGCTTGACCCTGCACTCCCCCTGGCCCCATGTTCCTAATTAGGATATGCTCAAATTACAATTTCATAAAGAACTAAATATTATTCAAATAATATTTGCCTATTGAATGTGCAGTTGGTTAGCACTGTCACCTTGCACCTCCAGGGTGTGGGTTCGGTTTCTGCCTCGTGTGCTTGGAGTTTGCATGTTCTTCCAGTACTTGGTGGGTTTTCTCCGGGTACTCCGGTTTCCTCCCACTGTCCTAAAACATGCAGGTTAGGCTCATTGGTGTTCCCAAGTTGCCCGTAGTGTGTGAGTGTGTGTACCCCACCTCGTGCCCTAAATCTCCTTGGATAGGCTCCAGGCCCCCGTGACCTTGTATACAGGACAAAGCGGTTAAGGCGATGAGTGAGTGAGTGAGTGAATGTACAGTTCAACCAACATTCAGGCACTGTTTACTCTCCCCATCTGCCAATTTATGGATTAACCAGGGTTTAGCCAGAGTCAGCTCCTGCCTCGATGGTGACAACCAGAGCTCCTACATTTGACCTTCTAAACGATTCTTCAGAAAACCTAAGTGATGTCACAGAGGGCTTTCCAGTTGTTTTTATACAATCACCTTGCATTTCCAGGTCCTGGGTTCGAATTCTGCGTCGGGTCTGTCCGCATAGACTTTGCGTGTCCTCTCCGTGCTTGGTGGGTTTCCTCCGGGTTCTCCTGACATGCAGATTAGTCTAATTGGTGTTTCCAAATTGCCTACAGGTGGCTCTCTGGAGAAGGAAATGGCAACCCACTCCAGTATCCTTGCCAAGAAAACCTTAAGGACTGCATTTAGGAAGGCCTGGAGTGCTATGGTCCATGGGGTCACGAAGAGTCGGACACAACTTGACGACTGAACTAACTGTATACAGGGTTTTACTGTATCAGAAACTCTTTAGTGCTGTTTTATCTTAACAGTAACAGTGTTATTGTAGACAAGTCTGAGTGATTTGACCTAACAGGGGAGCTCACACTTTTTTTTCCCTTTCCCATCATCATTCTTCTAACCAGCAGTTAAACACCCAGAGAATCATGTGGATACTCTACGCACCTGAACCCAACAGTGTCCTGAAGTCAGCTTCCATTCCGTCGGCATACCGTATGCTATTAGAAAGTGTTACATTTATTACATTCTAATGCACAGCTTTTGTTTTTGCTCGTCCTTTATAGTTGAATGACGCAATGATTACGCAAAAACTCAGTCGCTGTCCAATACTTTACAATATTGACTGTTTCAATCAAATGAAAATGGAAAGCCGAGACACATTTAAAAATAAGTCATGACTTATTTTAGTCATATTGAAAATGGCTCACGTCATGACACCTCAATATGGCATCAATTTTTTGGGGGGTTAATAAGTGTTATAAATCAATGTGCTCCAAATTTCTAATAAAAACGTCAGGCCTTCAGTTCCCCCATACTTCACGCGCATTCACACTAGACTCCAGTTGTTAATAATGAGAGGTTCATTGTTCACTGTTGAAAGAGAGCTGGATCATTTTATCACTGAGCGACGCAACAAGCTGGCGTTTGATTAAACTGTCTAATACTCAGTGCAGATTATCTCATGTGAGAACTCCATGGCTACACTTTTCTTAATGAATTCTGCCACTACTTTCATCTTTATTCATCATAAACACATAAACAGGTGCTTGATTTTTTTTTTATATAAGTGCTAGGCAGTTCCTATCATTCTTTTTTTTTGAAGGGGATAGGTTCAGGTAAAGCCAAGAAAAGTGCTTTGCACTTGTCAAAATCAATTTTGTTGAGTCGTTTCATTGCAGTGTTTCACCCAAACTTGGACGCTTTCGCATTGCATTCCCTTATATTTGTTATGAAGGCTATCTGGCTCATGCAAGAAGCAGTATACAAACAAAATGTCTCTTATTTTTGATCATATCCAAGATTTCACTTTTCTTATTGTGTTCATTCCCATTCTATTCTGGGATTCATCCACGTTTTATTATTTGTGCCCTTCTTTTAGCCAATGAGATGTTAGTAAAAGCTAATCCTAGAGAGCATAAAGACTGGAAAAAGATCATGTGATCTGGTGAGTTTAGATTGACCCTGTTCCAGATCGATGTGCGCGCCAGGGTGGAAAGGGAAGCGATGCCTCCATCATGCATAGTGGGCACCTTTTGATTTACCTGTAACGCCAGTACTCGCGCCCTGGAAGATCATGTCTTTTATGGTGATTGCAAAGTACTTCCATTTCTCTTCCGCTGTACAGTACGTAGATCAGTTGAGAGTTGGCCTCTCTCCAACTCGAGCTCCCGATTTTCACTTGGCACGACACGCAGCTGCCCTTCTCGGGTGTTTACATATGCCGATCGTATGCACCTCCTATGCACCTACAATGTAAAATCAGGTGAGATCATTAAGTTCATTCATCATTCCGTTTATCATTCACTATTCAGTGCATCTGAGTAGGAGCAAATTGGGATGGTTAATGATGTTTGGTGCATCTGGCGTTAATAGAAATTAAAGAGGATGTCGCTGCATGATGCAGCATATGTATTGTAATTAAAAACTATTTCTTAACAATAAATGTACACATGTACATTAACGTCTTTGCTTTAACTTTTTTCTTAGAATCAAAAGACTTAAAAAGAATAGGGTGTTTGCACTGTGGCGTCGCACCTCCATGTTCCGGGTTCAGTTCCCGCCTGTGTACATGGAGTTTGCATGTTTTCCTCGTGCTTGGTGGGTTTCCTCTGGTTTCCTCCCACAGATCAAAAACATGCAGATTAGGCTAATTGCTGTTCCCAAATTGCCCGTAGTGCGTTCGTGTGTGTGTGTGTGTACCTACCTGTTCAGGGTGTACCCCTCCTCATGCCCTAATTCTCCTGGGATAGGCCCCCAATGACCCTGTACACAGAATAAAGCGATATAGACAGTGAGTGAGTGTGTCCATAGTACTGTACGTATATAGCTTTAGGTACATTTTATTCCAAACAACAATTATATTGGACATTAATTCAGTTCACTTTCTTATTTGTGTAGCACTTTTAACCAGAGAACCCAGACTCACTTAGGGAAAACCTGACCTCCTCTGATCTACACCATCTAGTGGAGCTTTAATACGAAGGTCAGAGTATGATACGATATGAATTTCACAGCTTTAAGGTTTATGTGAAGCTTTAGTTACGGCTTTACCACTTCCAACTCCTGTCGGGTCCGCACAAAGACACAAAGGTCACGACCCTTTTGATCAGCGTGTTGCCATAGAGATGACGTGATGGAAAAGTGTTGCTATAGAAACAGTCTCGTTTCCGGCGTAGTCGATCGTAGCGTTAAGCGTTACATCAAATCCGGGTGTCGTTCCCGATCTCCGTGAGCCGCTTTAATCGAAATACAAAACGCAAGCGCCGTCTATACCTTACATCGGAAACTTCCATAGACCTTTAAGTGTCTCACGCCACTTTGCTTTTCTCATTGTGCCAGTTAGTGTTTCTTTTTATATCTTTTCTTTAAAAAAGAAGGTGCAGAGAAAATGAGGTAGACCAGCGGCGCATGGCTCTGGACGGCCTTTTCTTTTATTAGTATTATTCTTTCACATCCGTCTGCCAATCACACCAATGTTACCACAGGGAAGGGGGGAAAAAAAGCAGCAGCAAAGTGATTTTACAGACGTGGAATTTTTCCGGACTTCTTTCCCCCCTGCTTTTATGCTGAGTTAAGGAATTTTATTAATGGAAAACCTGCAGAGGGGTGAAAGGGGGTACATTTGCCGAAGGCGTTATGGACCCTTATGTTAAAAAAAGGGGCGATGGTTGGGGCCAGTCGCGGACACACACACACACACACCTGGGATATGCGTTATGTACTGCAAATCCTTTGGTGCTGAATGTAGACAGAAATACACCTTCATCTGTAATGTAAATTAGAGATAATAATATGGTGAATGTGTGTCTGGATTAGGTCTTTAATCTTTACGTCACCTTCTCATCTTCCTTTTGAAGCTGTTGTTTTTTGCCTAATCGTCCTTAACTAACATAAGTCGTATCCAGCCATAGCACAAACACAACAAGGCCAATAAATAATTACTGTACATTTGCTTTATTAGGTCATCCTCTCTAAGGGTTAGAACGTTAGATCTGGTTTTAAATTTTAGCCATGCGGAAGGTGTAAGAATGTAACCGAATACATTATTTGGAAATGATGTGTTATAAATGAAATAAAAAGTGCACTACTCATTACAAAAGCTTGCCAGATGTTTATAAATGGCATCAGGTTTAAAAAAAAAAAAAAAAAAGTCATGTGAGCAAACGTTTTAAAAAGTTTTTACTTTAATGCAAACAAGAAGGAGCTTCATTGCCATGAACATTTGGCGAGTGGAACGCCTCATCTTTTAAAATCGACGGATAACTTGTCGCCAGCTTGAGGAAGAGACGCATCTGCAAGTGGGATCCGTACACATAATCATTCACCAGCACTACTTGCACATTACAGGGACTCAGCTTGGAGTCATCGCCACATCCCTGTACAGTTCTGACCTCGCTCCAAGCCATTTCCACATGTTTAGGCCATTAAAGGAGTTCCTGGGAGGCCAGTGTTTTAGACACGAATCAGGCAGTCTGATCGTGTGTCCTTTCTACAGTACCTTTCCACCTGTCATAGTTTGTTTATGCTGTTGGAAATAACACACCACTCTGGGCATTTCTACCCAGTTTAGACCCCTCCTTAGGTTTAACACTGAATACACAGTAGATCCAAGGAGTGTGTTAAGGGGTAGACCAGGAATAAGATTACTGGAAGACCAGGGAATCATTTTTAGAAGTTCTCAGCCCTAACAAAACTGAACCCAGCCGTATAGCTGTAAAACAACTGTATGAGAAATGTACTCTTAGAGAATGCAAAAAAAAAAGGGTGAACGAATTTAGCATGACAAACTGAATTCATTCAAGACTACATTATTTCCCCCCCTCTGTCTTTCTTTCTTTCTGTACTCAAAGTAACCTCATTCACACCAAGTGAAGATTACAGTCTTTTGCATTTAAATTGTTGAACGCGCTTCTTGGAATCGAGAAAGCAGGCAGTGCCGGCGAGGGCAGAGCGCAACGAATTCATGCCACTTAGCAACGTGAAAGCTGTAAATACCGTATACGAACGAGCCGCTCCACTCCGTGCGGGAATGTACTCGTACGTCAGACGGAGTAGCAGAACACTCCATGGCTGGTATTTCAAAATCCAAATGTCAGCAGATTGCGAGGGGAAGAGCAGGCTGCCTTTCGGTATTGTGCATACATACATTTCGAATCGCGAAGCCGACGGTGGAACGGATCGGGTCTGCCCTCGGGACATTAATGTTCGGTTCCCGATTCCTGTATAGACTCCTAAATCTTTGGCTTTGGAAGCTAAAAATAGAGCTCTAAGTATCAGGATTATGCTAATCAGGCCAATGGGGTTTTTCTTAATTATTTAAAGAAGACATTGCATAAATACTGTACACGGCTCAATATTATTGTCATTTATTACTTCGTTGCTTTTATTTAACCCGAGATGGTAGAGAGTGGAATTAAATGCCTCCTTTGCTGAAAGTAATCGTTTATTTATTTTTAATGAAGCCCAAACCTAAATAGCACACTTAAGATTTTATTCTTAAAACCATGTCAATTGAGCTAAACCATAACTCTAACTTCTGAATTTACTCCCAGTGAGCCTAATCTGTATGTCTTTGGACTGTGGGAGGAAACCCACTAAGCAGGTGAGAACATGCACACAGATCTAAAGTGGGACTTAAACCCGCAAGGCAACGGTGTTAACCACTAAGCCACCATGCTGCCGAAAGTTGTCCCATTATCTTTCTAAGAAAAATGAGAAAAAAGACAGTAATTAGATCTTAAATGATGAGCAAGATTTCAGTACATTTACAAAAGATGACTGAATAAATGACTCACCGAATAAATGACTTGCTGTTAATTTATCATTATTATTATTATTATTATTATTATTATTATTATGTGAAACAGTCATCATATTAAATGAACATTGTTATTATAGTCTGACTTAAATTTAGTAAGCTTTAAACACATTTAAGACAAATAATTTGTTTAACAAAAATGTTTTACACATTTATCTATTCATCAATTCGCCTATTTAAAAAAATAATACAAATATCTACAGTACAGCTAGTTGATATGCTGTGGGATTTAAATAATGAATCAAATAAAATGGAATTGAATGCACATGCCAAATATGGAGAGGAAACCGTAACCAGGTGAGATTTACCGTATATGTACTGTATACTGTTGATTGTTAATAGCTGGGACGAATTACAAATTAGGTCTTAAAGACGGTAAGCTGAAATTAAACCTTGTTACATGTAGGCGGATTTATGCCTCAAGCATAACGCTGGTTAAAGTGAGACAAGCCAAAATATGAAACAAATATAGTCAGACATCTAGAAAGATCCAGATAAGCAAATAGCTTGGGCGAATGGTAATGACGTTTACATTTTAATGACCGGTGTCAACCAAAGTCGTTGTTGCATCACGTTGCCGTTATTGACTAGAGACATGGACTCTGAGATGAGAGACGAGACACATGAACGCAGGCAGAAAACAACACATTCTTTTTTGTCCAATCATACTTCCCAACAGGAATCTTGGTTTTGGGCTAGAATTAGTTTGATGAAATGACATCAGAACAATGTTGACCCCATGATGAGGGGACAATGTTGACGTATCAATGTCAATGTCAATCTTATTAGTGTCTCTTTAAATTCCAAACAACATTGAATGTTGTTGCAACACTGTTGGAACTATAATGCAATCATTCAACGTTAAGGTTGGTTTTATTCTCCCCTAATGTCGAGGAAACATCTAACCCTGGAGCTAGTCCATGGTCTGATGAGCTTCCTTCAGCTAAATAATGTACAGAAATGCATGTGATTGGATAAACCGCTACAGGTGATCTGTTACAGAATATAGATACATTAACCCCCTGGCAGATACTTTTCCACATATGTTTCTGTGTTGCACATGTTTTTTTTTTTAAGTGAAATGTAAAGTAAACATTGCATCTGAACTGCCAGTAGAACACTGTATCAAGTTTCTGCGCACCTCTGGATGAATAGCATCATCAGGATTCTAAGATAAGATAAGATACTGTAGAATAGGATAGGGTAGGAAAAGATAAGAAAAGATAAGATAGGATAGAATAGGATAGGGTAGGGTAGGAAAAGATAAGATAGGATGGGATAAGATAAGATAAGATAGGACAGAGTAGGATAGGATAGGGTAGGATAAGATACTGTAAGATAGGGTAGGGTAGAAAAAGATAAGATACAGTAGGGTAGGATAAGATAAGATAGGGTAGGATAAGATAGGGTAGGATAAGATAAGATAGGGTAGGATAAGATAAGATAGGGTAGGATAAGATAAGATGAGATGTAACTACTCTTGAACTGGTCAATTGTTTAATTGTTTTATATTCTTTAGGGTCCAAATATGTATCTACAGGGACAGTGTGTTCGGATGAAGTTTTAGATATAAAAAATGCATTATCTTATGTTTTTTCTTTAAGTGGAGCATAAACCCATAAGGTTTAGGGGAGCTTTGTGACCTGTGTCTCAAATATATATATATACTGTAAATATATAGAACCTTTATGTTGTTGTTGCTACATTGTTTTTATATGTTACTTTATTATAGGGTGTACTTATTTTTACCCACCTTGTTTTTTAGTGTTGGTTTACTTTAAAAAAAAAAAAAAAAAAGACTAAATCCTAAAATCTTTTCTTTTTTTTTGTCTCCTGAGATTAAAAAAAAAAATTTTTTTTGTTTATAGAACTTTTCGAGCACCACACAATTGCTTTTAGGCCCCGAGTAATAAAAGCACAGAATTTAAGCAGGGTATAATTTTTTTTTCCATGACTGTATACATTGATGATTTATATTTTGGCACTGAATGTGTGTGTCGTGCTTAGAGGAAAAGTGCAGGCATATTTTTATAGTCTCTGGTAGGGACTCCACTGTGACTCAGAGTCTTGTGAATCAGAACTTCTGAGCGTTTCAGTGCATTAAAGTAGATAGCATGAGATTAATAAACACACACTCATACACGGTTTTATTAAAAATGTTGAGCAAGGACACTGCATTAGCGGTCGGATTTGAAAACTAGACACTCCGGGCGTTATCCGCTGAACCGTGACTGCCCTGTTATTATTTTTCTCCTCTTCATAAATTCTCAACACTTTCTATTGGTAATAACTATTATGATGCTTACGGAATGGACAGAAGACATTCTCCATGTTGCATATCCCTTATGGCATAAACATTATGTCAAAGTATTGGCATGTGGACAAGAGAACAGGTGACAAAAATCAACCGTCAGCTGTTTGACCCTGTTGCGACACACATACTGCACGATGAGAGAGAGAAATCGAGTGTGGATCCCACGCAGAGACAGGGGACACACATGGAAACACCTGTTCTTTTTGTTAACATGGACCAGCATATGTGTTGCAACACACTTGTTTATCTACTGTTCCACACACAGCCTTTGGCAGATTTGAGGAATTCTGTGTCAGGGCACCAAATTTGGTGCTACTGTAGGAGGCTTAAATTAAAAGGAAAAGCAGAAGTGTGTGTATTAAATCAAGTAACGCGCAGGACAGATAGGGAAGTTGTCCTCGAGTTTCGTATGCATGTTGCACGAAGTTGTTTTTTAATGCAATTTCATATTTGCTGATCCTGTGCAAGAAATCCCAGAAACTTGTGCGGAACAGGGTGCGGGAATGGTGTTGAAGCGCTTTGGACAGGGTCAAGAAGGTGTTGGGAAAGGGTGTCTGCTGGGGAAGCATGTTTATTCTTGCTAGGGTTGGTCTGGGGACAGTGTTGGGCTTTAGGAATGGTGTTGGAGCAACAGCAATAAACATAGACCAGCACACACATCACCAGGTTGGAATGGTGTTATACCATCTCAAGACTGGGTAGGAACAGGGTAAAATGCGTTGGGATGGGATTGTGCTGAAGAGAGGGCAGGGTGGGCATGGAGATTAGAGCATGCTTTAATGGGGTGTGGAACACTTGGCAGGGTGTGGATGGTTATGAAATATGCCAGTGTAGGGTGGGGACGGTGTTGGAACATCCTCAGAGGGGATGGGGACAGTGTTGGAATGTGGTGGAATTGGTGCTGGAAGGGGTGGGGATGATACTGTTGGTGCATTCTGGGACATGCTGTTAGATTAAGCTGGGACGGTGTTGGTGCGTGTTGGGGAGGCTGTTGGTGCATGCTGGGACAGCCTTTTGGAGAAGCTGGGATAGTGTTGGTGCATGCTGAGACATGCAGTTGTAGCATGCTGGGACAGTAGTGATGGTGCGTCTTAGGGAGGCTGTTGGTGCATGCTGGGACAGTGCTGCAGCATTTTGGGACAGTTTTAGTGCATGTAAAGACAATGTTGGACCGTGCTGGGACAGTGTTAGAGCATGTTGGGACAGTGCTGTAGCATAATTGGACTGTATTGGTGCATGATTCCAACACTGAAGCATGCTAGGACAGTTTTGGATCATGTAGGGACAGTGTTGGAGTATGTTGGGGCAGGCTGTTGGGACATGTTGGGACAGATTTAGAGCATGCCTGGGTGGTGTTAGTGCATGTTAGGACAGTGTTGGAGCATGTTGAGACAGTGTTGGACCATGGTGAGACAGTATTGGAGCATACTGGGACAGTGTTGGAGCATGTTGAGACAGTGCTGGAGCATGTTGAGACAGTATTGGAGCATGTTGAGACAGTGTTGGAGCACAGTGTTGGAGCATGTTGAGACAGTATTGGAGCATACTGGGACAGTGTTGGAGCATGTTGAGACAGTGTTGGAGCATGTTGAGACAGTGTTGGAGCACAGTGTTGGAGCATGTTGAGACAGTATTGGAGCATACTGGGACAGTGTTGGAGCATGTTGAGACAGTGTTGGAGCATGTTGAGACAATGTTGGAGCATGTTGAGACAGTGTTGGAGCACAGTGTTGGAGCATGTTGAGACAGTATTGGAGCATCCTGGGACAGTGTTGGAGCATGTTGAGACAGTGTTGGAGCATGTTGGTGCAGGCTTTTGTAAAAAATTGGGACAAATTCAGAGCATCCTTGGATGGTCTTAGTGCACGCTAGTGTTGGTGCATGCTGAGACAGTGTGGATGCATGCTGGATCATATTCCAAGCATGCTGGGATGGTGTATTACATGCTGAGACAGTTTTGGAGCAAACAATGATAATTTTGGAGCACTCCGGGAATGGGTGATGGTGGGGTTAATGGATTGTGGCCAGTCAGTCATTAAAGCTAACAGTTTCGATTGAACTGTATGAAACTGTCCGATACTAAGTCACGTAACAATGGACCACTATCTGTTTTAATCGCATCACATACTGTATTGAGATGCACAGGGTATTGTGCACTGTAGATAGACAGATACACATGTCTGAATGAGGTGTGTCTAATGCACCATGTTATGGAAACAAAAACACAGTTGGAGTTTACACCCATGCTCAGACATAAACAAGTAGACAGTGAGGAATAAAAAAAAAAAGAGCTGTTATACGACCTATACAACCACTTGGGCAAATGCAGATGGATGATGATGGCGATGCCTTTGTACAGGCCATAGATGGCAATTAAAACCTTTTCAAGTGGCTTTTTCCTGATGTGCAGCGCTGTGCTGATAATTAGTGCAAAATAAGCCTCACCCAGGTAAATGAGTGGGTTCAATCATAATCAAAGAAATGCCAAACTGGAGTATCTGTTTTGAGATTTGCATGCATGTGTATGTACAGTGTGTGTGTGTGTGTGTGTGTGTGTGTGTGTGAGGGTACCAGAGGTTGTCAGGGCCACTAGCAGCTAAACTGTTCTCCATGGCAACGAAAGGTCTTTGCCTGCTTTTACACATGGTGCCTGTGTGTGCTGTTGTGCAAAAGCACCTCAAGTCTGCTGTTCTTCATATTCCTCACTAGAGCGAGTGAACGAATTTTAAATGGCAAATAGAATCGTTCGTTCTTTTCACGTTCTGGATCATAAGGTATGGTTTTAAAGTGATCTCGGTTTACTGATAAGTAACAGAGCATATAAGGACATAATATATTAGTGTAACATATTACAGTCCATTTCTGTGCAGTGCGGTAGAGATGGGGAAGAATGGATTCAGTGATGTATTGTGTCGCAGTTCACGTATCACGACACAGAGACTCCAAAGTCCTTTTTTATTATATGTGTGTGCGTATTTACATTTGAGGAGGTAAAATGTTGCAGTTCCTCTATAATCCTACAGGTGGTGCACTCTAAACTAGTCACACGATGGCATTCTTAGTAGCAGGAGCAAATTATTTGTTCAATTACTTTACAATTGGAACAAATTCAAAGAAAAAAAGATAAATATTATTTCGGGATATTTATAAAATCATGATACGCAATAGAATCCCAATACAGATTGAATCGACACCTACAGTAGGTATTATGATGGTATTGTATTTGCCGGTTCCCAATCCCTAATATACAGTATGCATCGCAGGATGTGATAGTAACAATTTTGTAGGAACCAGCATTGGATTTTAATCTGAGTAAAATTAATAAATAATAAAATAAAATTGCTTAGATTTTTTTTTTGTCTGAAAAAATAAATGATTTAACATCAAACAGGATAAAAATGAAAAAAATAAATAATTTCAGTTTCAACGGTTTAAGTAAGTAAATGTATGCAAGCATTCGCTTCTAGACGCATCTACAGTACACTATAAATTTAAAATAGCACAATTGATTTTATATTTGTTTTAAGCAATGTCATGAACGTTAATGTATAAGTAAGAAATGTTGTATTGTGACCACGCTTGTCTTTGAAGCAAAACAACCGCACATAGCTAGCATGTTAGATTTGGAGATTACAGCAGATAAATTATAGTGAATAATATAAAAAATAAAAACAAAAAACAGTAACTGTGTTTACATGGACAATATTTCTTCAATCCAATTGAAATCATTCCGATTAGTGATCCCAAATTAACTGTTTACATGGATGGTGATCAGAGAAAACGTGCTCAAATCATTTAATCAGAAAATACCTTTTTTTTTTTTTAAATACCCAAAGTGGTTCTGCCTGCTGTGAAGCTTTTAATTATCTTCTGTGTCTTACGAGTGGGTACAAGAACTCAGTCTCGTCTACAGTATTATTATTAGTTAGATACTTTGCCGCATACAGTATGAAACGGGGAGCAAAATTTCCTCTCTCTTTCATTTTATTCCAGAAATATTACCATGAGGTTCGTCTTATCTCTCTGGGTTCGATTCCCGTCTCGGGGTCTGTGTGCATGGAGTTTGCATGTTCTCTCCCCGTGCTTGGTGGGTTTCCTCCGGGTGCTCCGGTTTCCTCCCACAATCTGAAGACATGCAGATTATGAGTGTAAGTGGGTGTGTGTGTTTGCACAGTAGGGTTTGTGTGTGTGTGTGTGTGTGTGTGTGTGTGTGTGCTTACGAGGCTAATATTAACCTACTGAACAGATTCTCAAAGGTTTCCCGTGACTCCTCACGCTCATTGAAAATTCTTCCTGATCTAGCCGGATCAGGTCAGACTGTCCTGAGTGAGTTGTTTATACAATTCCTATCGGGCTCATATTCCGGTTTTCAGTGGAGTATCGGGGTCCATTTAAATGCACCTAGCGTAACATCTTGTTCTAGCTTTCAACAGAATCAGTGCTCGAGTCAATTCAATTCAATTCCATTTTATTTGTATAGCGCTTTTAACAATCGACATTGTCGCAAAGCAGCTTTACACAATCAAAAGAATGATTTAAGTTTGTATGGAATGTGAATGTGTATGAATCAAAATGGTCAGATAGTCCCTGGTGAGCAAGCCGAGGGCGACAGTGGCAAGGAAAAACTCCCTGAGATGTTAATAGGAAGAAACCTTGAGAGGATCCGGACTCAACAGGGAACCCATCCTCATCTGGGTGAAACAGAAAGCAGCGTGTTAGGTGGCAGCCAGTTCAGTATAACAGTTGATGTTAATTGATGTTAATATGGAGTGCAGGTAGTTATTGGAGGCTCAGGTAGACTTGTAGGAAATTCCAGTCCTGAACTATCGAGCAACTGCAGCCTCAGTCCTCAGAGAAACAGCTGTCAACCCCAGTCGAGGCCAGAACCGTCTTCATGGTAGAGTGAAATCATAACCAGACACCAGACGCATTCCAAGGAGACACACGGGGCATCCATGTGACGAGAACTCCAACCAGAAGCGGGGCACCAGAGTCAACACTGTTAATGAACGCAATTAATCAATCCCTCTGTCTCCATTGTACATCAATAGTTAGTTTACTTTCCATGTCAGAGAGTACAAAATTAATTATAAGAAGAATATTTAATTAAGACAATATTATTTGAGGAGTCCTATCTTGACCTATCTATTTCTAGCAGTATAAATACATATACCAAATACCATTTGTTTTGGTTCCTACTCTCACTCAAGCCCACACGCACACCGACGTTCATTGAGCAAAGCGATGGAAGTTACTTTGTCGAGGCATGAATTTTTGTCATCGAGCCAAATCCAAAAACGAGTTCCATTTACAAACGGAAGGCTTTTTATGAAGGGCGTAGGCACGTGCTATTACTGCAAGAATAGGTCCAGTATAATGTTGGCGGGAATAGAACATTAAACTCGTCCTAGGCTGCTAAGTGCGATAGCTTTCATTTAGCGCATGCTAACGCGAATCCACACCGGAGTAAAGCGAATTAAAGCATAGCAGAGGGATTTGGCTAATAATTGTATTCGATTCTCAGCTCCGTTTAAATTTTTTTGTATAGCGTTGCGCTTTTAACCCTGTTCGCATCATCACCAAGCAGCTTTACAGAAATCTGGAGGTAGATTTAGATCCCGCTATGTGTAGACAACGTAACAGCTGTAATACCACACAATGCTGAACTTAATGATACACCAGTGTGCAGTCGTTCCCCAGGATCGGGCCAGAAGGGATTATTTTTTTTAATAGTTGAAAAAGATTCTCCAGATGTCGTATGGAGCAAGAGAGACGGCACAATTGTCTGTGATAATAGACAGGAATTGAGCTCCGCACACGCTTTACACTGCAGCAGGTCTACCTTCAGGCCACATGCATATGAATTAACCTTGCTGTCAGATTCCTCTTTTTTTAATAAGAGAATTCTGACAGATCACAGCTTCGGACTTCATGACCGCGGTCTCTTAAAGTGCAAGGATGTGAAAACCGGATCCACGGTAGTCTGGGCAGGTGTGTACTGTACAGTATAAGCATGCGTGTGTGAATCTGCTGTCAGAATCTCAGATGTCACTTTCCCGTTTCCAATTACTACAACCCAGACGGAGACATTCCAGAAGTCTTAGCCAAAGTGTCCATGTAACTTGAGTTTATGGAAGTGCTTGTGCTTCGCATTTAGATTTCAGATCTAAAATTGACCTAACGAGACCAAGTTTAAGATTGTAAAGAATGGAGATTCAGAGAGTTTTTCCAGAATCTACTGTAGGTTGTAAATTGTAGTGAGAGTGAGCGCAAAACTGATCTCCAACCGTGGCGCCAATTGCGGTCTTGATCCTGGTCTTATTTTAGCTCTTTGCCATTTGGAACTACAGTAAACACCAGGATTGTATTAACCAGTGTTGACCATCTTGCATTTGCCTGCGTAGTTCATGCATCATGCATGAGTCTTGAGTAATCAGCTGCTGTTTCTCGCCTGGAGAAGAAGCAGCTTCCTGTTTCATTTATCACTTTCCATTCCTCAATCAAACTAAATGAATCCATCTGTATATTCAAACAACACTATCTCATCCACCTATTCATGAATCATTTCATCCACCCATCCTTTGATCCATCAGTTGATCCATCAAACCAATGGCCAATCCATTCAATGCCCCAAGCATATATCAACTCATTGGTCCAACCATTTATTCCTCCATCATAAATCAATCAATCTATATTAGTTCTTTGATGACCCATTCATCTATTCATCAATTCATTTAGTTATCCATTCAGTTACCCATCCATCTAATATTTAATCCATCCAGCATCTATCCAGGAGTTCTTTACCCATGTATAATCTATCTACCTATTCATTCCTTGGATGGCTCATCCATCTATCCATCCACCCATCCTTCCAATCCATCCCTACATTCATACAAAAATAAATCACTTTATTCAGGTGCCTATTCAGTGACCAATAAATCAATTAGTTCATCCATCCATCCCTTCATGCATTCATCCAGGAATCTATCCATCAATCTCTTCAGCCACCTATTCATACCTTTGATCAATTTTTTTCAGCAATTCTTTTCAGCTGTGAATTTCATCTATCCATCCATCCATCCATCAATTCATCCATCCATTTGTGTTTCCATCAGAACGCAGTTGTTCTATCTTATTTTCTTTCTCTCCTACGCTTGATGTGTCAACTCCAAGGTGTAATAAGTCATACCGAGACATTCAGGCAGACTTATCTCCACCTACCTGCTGTGAGAAGACAGTTCATGAAGGTTCATGGCAGAAGCTGAATTCAAGATTCCGTATGTCTTTTCTGTGATGTACAAAAATCTCACACTGAAAAAAAACAGATGTCAGCAATTCCATTTGTGTATCTTTCTTTTATAAAACTTAGGCTAAGGCATGCAATATTAAAAATTGTAATTATCAATGAGGGCACGATGATTGTATCTACAGCATCTCTTCTTTAAGGGTCAGTAACATTCATCAGAAATTCATCAGAAGTTTCCAGAATATGTGGAAGTTTTTTTTTTTTCATGTGGAAAAACTGGAAATTAGGATTTGAACAGTTTTAGTAACAATGTTCAACCCGTATTATTAAGAAAGAAAACTTTAAAGAAATTATTATATATTATTATAAAGAAAACTTATTTGGGACAGGAATCACCAGGGAACACCCGATACGATATAATCACGATACCTAGGTGCTGATTCGATCTGTCGGTATCACGATTTAATAAATATCTCAATGTAATATTAAATGTGTTTTTAAGATTTTGGTACACATCTAAAAAAAATTTGCAAATAATTTGCACAGGATAATGTGCTGCCTGCCAATGTGTGAATAGTTTAGAGCACCACCTGTAGGATTATCAAGGAACTGCAACATTTTACCACCACAAATGCAATAAACTATATATATATATATATATATAGTTTATTATCTAAAGCTATAAGCTATTAAACTACAATTTTTTAAACCTTCAGTTGTTTTGTCTAATGGTAGGAAAATGTGTTTTGCTTCTTTTTCCAGTTCTGATATGTGGCCTTGTGTTATTACTGGACTTTTGCCAGGTTAGATAAGATTAATGCGTTAAGTAAAAATGTGAGATTAATGAAAAAGTGGAATTAATATGTGCGGCCTGTGTGTGTGTGTGTGTGTGTGTGTGTGTGCTTACTAATGCATTAGAAATGTTCCACACAGGCTAACCAGTTGGCTTCTACCCAAGCTGTTAAATTTGTCATTTCAAGATTTATATCTTTCCGTCCATTTCTTTGGTTTCTTCCACTTAGCGCTTCCAAATAAGAGAGCTTTTTTTGAATTAAGGTCTGTGTAGCAGCTGTTACATGCCTAGACAGCCTGGTTGAAATGGATTTGCCGTTCCTTTTTTTTTTTTTAAACAATTAATTAAGAATTAATGATGTCGTGTTATTTAATGAACTGACCTCATTTGCGTATAATACGGACCAGAAGTGATCCATCTACGTTTGTTTTGGTGAGCATGCCGAGCTGCTGTATTATTATTAATCCGTTATTGATTGTGATGTTTAAGGCAATTTTCATTCGTCATTCGCAAACCTCAAATCATGCAACATCCTGCGCTTTCCTCCTCCAAACCGAAGAATCATGGAACAGTGATTATCACTGAAATTCCATTCCAACGTGTAAAACATGTTATGGCACCTTTCTTTGTTGCTGTTCTCATCAGGTTGGTCCAAAAGATTTCTTTCCAGCAGTAAATGACGTAAATTGACGTGAATGATTTTTCTCGCCGATATTCTTCCGCTTGGCGAGAGCTTAAACAGCAGCGTTAAGATCTACACTCATCCATCAAACACCTCTCCGAGATCTCGCTGTTGTTTTTTTTTTTCCGTAGCGCGCACACACTCGTCCTTCTTCATCTTTACTACAATTCGCTCGTTTGTCTTTCTTTCAGCTTATTGGAAACGATTTACAACTTGTGTTAGTGATTTGAAGTGCCGGCCCACTTAAAGCTGATGAGATACCAGCTTTTAAGACTTTCTCACGGTGTTCATGCATATTGTGTAAAGATGGTCCAAGGTGCTTTGTCATGGCTCCTCAAAATGAGAACATAACCCAAAATCAATATGAAGCTCTACAAAGTCTACATGTAATCAACTGTGGGTTTTCCAGTGCCACATTCTCTCACAGTCTTTCATTGCATACTGTAGATACCCCATCCCCCCACCCCCCAGTACGAGGGGCGTTCAAGTCAAACCGGGACAAAGGCTTGGAGGTATTGCCACATCCCCTGTACAGTCTCACTCACACGTTTGGGCCATTGTAGGAGTTCCTGGTAGGCCAGCGTTTCAGACGTTAAGGAGGCGAAAGTCCAGTGAAAATCCAGTGAAAGCACCAGTGAAATGCTGAGATAAGTGCATTAATGGATAAATAGCAGAGGATTATATAGAGAAATATCCAGCTTCAACTCTCATGAGTGTATTATGTAATTTTTCACAATTAAAAGTCTTATTGTTTTGTTTTTTTTATTGTTTATTTGAATGCGCCATGTATTTCCAAAGGTTATATTTATTAATAGATATAGCTTCACATAACTACAGACTGCATATTTAAAACCGTATTTCAGGTTCCTATCCCCATTAAGCCTAATTTGGTACAGATAAGAGCATGATATAAGGGGTTAAATATTCACTTTGTCATCTCAGACTATGCACTCTTAAAAGAAGGCATTCTTAAGTTTTTCTGGTTAGATCCTTTCCTTAAAGGAAACTTTTTTTTTTGCTAGAGTTCTTCAAAGTGTTCCCTGGAGAACCCTGCTAGAGTGTGCTGAGCACTAGATAAATATGCATTCCAAATACATAGTGCTGGGTCTCTTTCAAGGATTTTCTATCCCAGCTTCACTGCTAATACGTCGATGTTTGGAAGCGTGTCATGGTCGTTGTGTGGCCTATTTGGGATTAGACAAATAAAATGTATTTTAATTTGCTTTTCATTTATTACTTAGAACATAAAGAACACTTCGTTAAGGAATGTCTGCCCATTTAAGATGGCAATCCTTCCATCTTGGAATCTGTTAAACAACGGATTGTGGAGGCTAATCGTGACCATTGGAGGCTATGGTGACCATTGTATTTATTTCCATTTGTACAACCATGGAAGGATCTCCAGTCAACATCCACACACGTATTCATGGCTTTGGACTGTGGGAGGAAACCCAGAAGAACCCGGAGGAAATCTACAAAGCACAGTGAGAACATGCAAACTTCATGCACACAGAACCGATACGGGAATCGAACCCAGACCTGAAGGTTCAATATGACAGTGCTAACCACTAAGCCTTTAAGAAAATCATAAAATAAAATATTCAGTACTCAGTTTTTAGATTTAAAGTGCGATGTGCACTTAGACGATTTTACTTTTACAGTACTGTTATTTAAAGGAAGAAGAAGAAAAGAAGCTTTTTCTATCAACTGACAAAGGATGTTCACATGTAGATATAGTAGCTCTTCTATACAAAGCTGCTACTCAAAATAGTCATGGTGCATTTGTGCCATTGTGAAAATTCCTGCGGAAGGTTTACAGTGAAGACACTACTGACAAGAGCAACGTGCACAAGAAGAAACCAACATTAAAGAAAAACCACACAGCAGAAGACCATCAACTGCGACCACTGACACGAAAGTGGGTACAACTGTGCATATCTGGATTATTACAAAGAGCATTCGTGAGTTGGGTTCAGCGATGGTGCAAATGCGCTACATGTGATGAAGAATATGTTGAGTATTACCTTTGCCCAGACGTTTACTGTATGAAAGGGGGCCATCGGTGGCTCAGTGGTAGGTTTCTCGTCTGCCATGTGAAAGGCCTGGGTACGATTCCCAGCCAATGCCTGAATGCAGTGCGAGTCGCAAACCCCGATGAAATGGGAGGGTTGCGTCAGGAAGGGCATCTGGCGTTAAAACCTGTGCCAAGTTGTTGTGTGGATTGGATGGTCCGCTGTGTCGACCCCATAACAGGTTTATTTTTTTAATGCCCACTTTTGCATTACTTTCGGTACAACCCTCGTATCAGCCCACATGTTGTCTGAGCATCACATGCTCAGTTACTCCTTGTACACTTTTGTGTACTAAAAGGTTACTATAGAGTTAATTTGAAGTAGTTGGTGTTGATAAACCTTGTCAGTTTTTTGTATTGGTTTTAGAAAGCAGGCGCTTTTTTTTTTTCCTTTTATCCACTTAGTGATGGATTTCTGGGTCCAAATATGATCATCAAGGAGGAAATTTGTTGGTAACGGTGGGTAAGAGAACATCATGTCAATGCGATTCTGACCAGAAAATGGTTCTTTAATGGTTCTGTGGGTGTAAATGCTCTAGTACTTTGAAACTTCCCAGAAAAAAAAATCTTTTGTAGGACAAAATAAAGGGACTATTTAAGGTTTAAAATAGTATTCATTTCCAATGTATTATAGTTACTACAGAGTGTAGGATACTCAACATACTGTAGTCTGCCCTCGGCACAACGGAAACTTCCATTATTATTTTTTTTTCAAGCCAAAGAATTTCTGCCAAGAGTCTGTGGGAGGCAAATTTCCATCTTACTTGAGCAGTGTGGTCTATAAAAGTTGCTTGTACAAGTCCAGTTAAATTGACTTTAATTTGAACTTTCTTTAAATTGCACCATTCTTCAGAGATTAAAAGTGCAGTGATCAATATAGTCTCATTTGTGGCTAATGTCTAGACTTTTCCAAGTCTGAAGGAATTCTATTTTAGTGCCTTAATTTGATTTTGATATCGTTCCCAAAAAGCCGTTTACTTAACCAGCTGATGTTGACCAGATGCTTCCCGTACATTAGTCGGTCCTCCAGAGACTCGCACTCGTGCCTCGGGTCACATGAAACGCGTTTCAGTATTGACTGTCCTTCTCATCCACCTTTCTAAGCCGGAACATTAAAGTGGACTAAGGGCAGTCACTCCCGGCCCTGCCATCTCGAACAGGCTAAATCTGTCCAAGCTCCCAGACTGCATTTCTGCATTATAGATATGGCTCCCTTCATGAGATTTTTAGAGAGCTTATATCCATATAGGATGTACTGTAATTCATCACCACGTCAGAATGTCGTCCATCTTTATGCTATTCCAGGACTCTTTGCAGGATTTCGAGGTGTAGCAGTGATGTTTCACATGCACTCAACATACCTCAGCTTTTCATTTTAATACACGGATCTGAATCTGCAGAAATGTTATTAGTTGTAGGACTGGGCAGTTTGAATTGAGAACGTATAAGTGGCTTATGTGGCATGATGCAACAAATGTTTAATTCAACAGATACACACATCAGCACATTCGTCCAAACCAAATCTTCCAAGCGGAACAGCAGTGAATTTCTCAAATCCACACAACTTAATAAAGAAAGACTCAGCTCTGGGTGGGAAGTGATTGATTTTGGATTTTGAGGGATGTCCAGTAATCTTTTAACAGGAAATTCACTTTGTTGGTGATTTTTTTTGTTCAGAGTGGTGGGCAAAAAACACAAATCCTGTACTTAAGTGAAAGTAGAGATACTCTAAGATACCCTGATCCGATATTATTTGTTTTACAACTTCATAACCCCACCCCTCCCCGAAAAAAAAAAAAAATAATAATTTGCTTCTGCCACATGAGGCGCTGTCCTGCCTGCCTATATTTAAGTAGTTTAGAGTGCACCGCCTGTAGGATTTTAGAGGAACTGCAACCATCTCAAATTTAAACAGGCTAATAAATCAATTAAAAAAATTCACAAAGAACCACGGCATATAACTGAAATCCTCCCTCCCCCCCCATCTCTACTGTTTGCTGTTAGATTAAAAGTTATACTGATATGCTAATACTATTACATTAGGGTCGGCACAATGGCTTATTGGTTAGCCCTGTCGCCTTGCACTTCCAGGGTCTGGGTTCGATTCCCAGTCCCAGATTATAGTTTGCATGTTCTTCCTGTGCTTGGTGGGTTTCCTCGTGAACAGACATGCAGATTAGGCTAGTTGGCATGAATGTGTGTGTGCCCTGCAATGGATTGGCACCCTGACCAGGCGTGCTATTGATACGACAACATGATAGAATAACTGCGTTCATATAAACCATGCAGTCAAAACGTTTTTTCTCCAAAATATTGAAAATATTACAGTATACTGTATTATGATATACACATTTTAGAAAAAGGAAACATATTCACTGCAGCTTGTAGGAAAGATCTTACAAGCTGCAGTGAATATGTAGCTTTCCAGATAAATGCTCTCGCTCTGTCTAAAAACATCATTTGTCTCACACAAGGATCTTTATGCACCACTGAAATGAGTTATATCTGGAAAAAAAAAAAGATGAAAATTTAAGCGTGCGATGTACTGCTTTGGGCTTTGTATGCAAAATGATTTTTCGACTGTCAACAGTTGAAAATCCAACACAGTAGTTCACAGGATTTGACTAATAGGATTTAGGATGCATGTACTGTACTGTATGGCCATACTGTATGTTTGCTATTTATGTCCAGTATGCAGATTTTAATGTACTGTAAATAACTAAATATAGAAGAGGTGAAGAGTGTTGAAAGATGTCGCTTACTACAGTACATCTCTGACCCGTGTTTGTGCATCGTCAGCTTTGTTAGCCGTGATTATTCTCGTTCTCTATCTTTTATCTGTTTCTCTCATTCAGAAAGACAGCAGTGCTGATGCCAGTTTTCCCTGGGATGTTAAATGTATCCCCAGGGTGTGATGGTGGAGTCTGAAGAGTGAAAGAGGATGAGAGAGAGAGAGAGAGACCCAAAATCACATATGTACGTGTAGTTTTAAATCAGAAATTTTGATAATAATCAAATAATCTTGTTTTCAGAGACAGAATAAAGGCTGTTAAATGTGGCTTTACCTGAAACAATTTTAATTGAGATTTGATTTCTCAGATGATTAATTAAGGATGAGGCAGTCATTCTGAAAGAACCCGAGTCCATCTTTTCTTTTCTTTTCTTTTCTTTTTTTTTTTTGATCTGCCGGATTTAGAGAGAGAGACACCGCACAGTGATTAATGGATAAACGGTCCATTAGCTATTTCTATATCTTATGTAAGGAAACCTTTTCACAGCAGGTTGAGAAAAAAAGAAGAAATTAAAAAAAAAGAAGGAAGGCTGCCACTGAGCATCTTGGTTTGATTCCTGTTCAAGGAAAAAACAAAACAAAACAAGGAATACATGTCAGGCTTGGATGAAATGAATACCACCCACGCCCATCAAAGCATGTCTGTTATTTAGTTATTTATTCATCTTTAAAATAGATGGCCTTACGAATCACACACCTGAATGAGAGTAACACAACTTCCTTTATGTCTGATTAAATAAAAGTTTAAAAAAAACAAAAAAACCTACATATTCACATGAATAGGTGTAGCACTGTATGCACTGTGGTGAAATAGAAGCATAATAGTTGTATCACAAAATTTCAAAGGTGTTATAACATTATTTAAATAGGAAAAGAAATATAATCTTAGATATTAAAAAAACTAATGGATTGCATGATGATGCATTTTATGTGAATGCAAAATAGCGGCATGATGGTTTAGTGGCTAGCACCTCCAGGTCCTGGGTTCGATTCCCACCTCGGGGTTAGTGTGCATGTTCTCCCAGTGCTTGGTGGGTTTCCTGCGAGTACTCCTCTTTCTCCCAGAGACATGCAGATTAGGCTAATTGGCGTTCCCTACTTGTCCATAGTGTGTGAAGGTTTACGTAAATGTTGACCGAAGTCCTAATATGGTCATAAAAATGGGAAGGTTTAACAAACGCACCATCTCAGAAGAGTAATAGAATCCACAATGAACTTCCTCTTGGCGCTCAGGTACCATTTACGCACCCCTTGACCTTTTCCTTCTCCAGACGTTCTTATGACGCACCACATCAACCATAGGGCTTATTTGTTATGTTTTCTCCACCCATGCGCTCATTCCGTGCACCTTCGTAACACACTCCCTTCGCTGAACTTCTCATCAGATGCTTCACAGTTGCCTGGATACCGCTATGGTGCTGCTGCTGGCGCTGCTGTCATTGCATAATAAAGGCAACCAGGTAGAGGTGATGCATAATCGAGATTCCTTCAAGACTTAAAGTGCAAATAATTACACTGTATCGCAGCGGATTCTGGTGTTTAATGCTTTGCACAGGAAGGTAATTGTCTCGTCAGAGCGACGGTGGCATTAGCCGAAGCGCGCGCAACCGGACGCACAACCTATTTTGTCTAGGCGAAGAATTAAGACCGGTGTTAATATTCTTGCGCGAGGGCCACGAAGGTGGCTCTTGGGCATTTCATGAAATTGAATTCTCTATGTGCTAGTCATTAGTATGGAACCGTAACTGCTTTTTTTTTCTTCCTTATACTACTCCACCATGACCTTTAAATGAAGTCGACTTCTTATGAAATTAGCAAATGTCATAATGCGCCTAGAAACAGACCGCCGTGGTCCCTAGGTCAGAGAAAGTTTGGCGTCACGCGTAACATCAGCCTCATCCATCAGACTTGTTTATCTCCATCCTTTAGAACCGCCTCGAATCGATCGCCCTCGCTCTGGCTTAACGCTCCACAAAGTAGTATTAATGAGACAAGGTCAGGGCATGATGAGGTCTCCAGACACCATCATACACTCTTCTAATCACACAGGCCCTTTCCTCATGTTCATACGCTCACGTAGTGACACGGGATCCTCCCTCGTAGGCACTACTGTTTGTACCAATTAAATAACTGCAGTGACTCACAGTCACGTAATGAGTTTTTCAACTTCATACAACTGCCAGAAGTTTCTGCGAAGTTGCTGGTGGATGGTTGGTCATAATTAAGCACTTTTCAATTTTCAGGTGTCCCTCAGGAAAAAAGGACTTTCTTAGATAAGCACACAATGAAATCGTGACATTTTCTACAGTGTATAGTCTTAAACACTTCCTCCTGAACTGACTACATTTTGTCTTGTGCATCAGTTTCAACTACAAGTAATGTGTTTAAAATCAGGTGACCACGAAAGTGAAAAAGGGAAATGATATCATTGTGAATATTTTGGCAGCACAGTGGCTTTGCACTTCCAGGTTCTGGGTTCGATTCCCACTTCCGGTTTGTGTGCATGGAATTTGCATGTGCTTGGTGGGTTTCCTCCGCGTAATCTGGTTTCCTCCCACAGTTCAAAGACATGCAGATTATGGTAATTGGTGTTCTCAAATTGTCCATATTGTGATGGATTAGCATCCTGTCCAGGGTGTACCCTGCCTCATGTCCCAAGCCTCCTGGGATAGGCTCCAAGCATTTACGTTTCAGTATTTGGCAGACACCCTTACCCAGAGCGACTTACATTTTTATCTCATTATACTTCTGAGCAGTTGAGGGTTAAGGGCCTTGCTCAAGGGTCCAACAGGGGCAACTTGGTGGTGGTGAGCTTTGAACCTGGAACCTTCTAGACCATAGTCCAATGCCGTAATTACCGACTGGACTGCCTCCAGGCCCCCTCAACCCTGTATAGAGGACAAAGAGGTATAGATGATGAGTGAGTGAGCTTTTGTCCATTTTACTGCATCCTAGCTCTACTAAGCAGTTTGCTTCAGTTTCAAAAGAAAATATCAGTTTGCTGCCTAGCTTGTTACCAAAATATGGGGGCGTCCGGTTTTTAAATGATTGAACTTAATTATTTGACTCAAGGAAGGAAACCGTTATTAAACTTTATTCTGATTTGAAAACAAATTCAAATATTGAATAAGACTAGTATAATATGTATAATAATAGCGCAAATATAAAGACACAAAGTAAAGCAGCAGGACACAACAACATGACCATCTCCCCGTTCGAGTAATTAAATAGTGGCTTTATTCAGGTCTTTGTCAGTCACTTCCGAATTTGACTAGTGAGTCATTTTCATAATTAGATTTCAGGGCACTGTGCTATTTTTGTCAAATTCAGCTACATTAACCAAATTGACAACAGCATTCAAAATGGATCCCTAATTTTTTGGACATGGATTATTGGTGGTGTTTATTCGGTCAGTCTCAGTGCTGTTCTGTTGAGTACATTGCTTGCTTTTAATGTCTTTGTTCATTAAGTTGTTTAAACATTTCAAGTCTTTTTGCTGGGTTTTTTTCCCCCAAACTGACACGTTTTGTATTGTTGACATGAACAGTATTCTGTCCATCTGTCTCACCTGCAGTACATACCTCTCCCGACACATGCAACACTCTTTAAACCAGCAGACCCGAAATTGGGACAGACTTTTTCAAGGCCACTAGGTTTTAATAGAAGTGACACCCTTCTATTAAAGGAATGTTTTGGATGTGAATTGCCTGAAATACATATTACTTCTTAAATATTACATTTTGATATGGCTAATTTGTGATATGACTATTTTTATTTTGTGCATCCATTCGCAGAATACATCCATTCCATATTTGTAGTCCTTTAGCGGCAATTTTTTCTTTCCCTTTCACACCTCTGCTGCTCACATTTCTCAGAATATCACGAGAGTCTCGCATGCTTTCTTACTTCAGACTATTTTGGTTTTTCTTTCTGGAAGCCAGCAGACCTCCAGCTGTTTTTTTCCTCTCTCTTTCTGTCTCTCTCCTCCTGAGCCACAGAGAAATATCATTAGGAGGGTGACGCAGGCCGTCCATCTGCTTTTCTTTAATTATGGTTTGTCACGTAAGGGAATTGGACCGGGGGAAGTGAGAGGGAGGGCGCGAGGAGCGCTGGGCGACTCGCACAAATGCAGAAGCCCAGAAAGCGAAAACGCAATTTGGGGAAACGTGTAAACATGTCTGCTGGAGGCCGCTTTCACACACTCGAAAAACGAGGAGGGGTTGTTGGAATGTGCCATTCAAACAGAGCGCCTAAAGCAGAATTGACCAGCCACTGTCTATGAAAATTTCACAGTAGTTGCTTGGACTTTTCTCCATTTTGAGATCTAGTCAGATGTTCAACTATATCAGTACATGTACCAGGCTTCATTCTTTCCTGAAACTTTTGTTTGAGTCGTTGCCAAGTAGGGCACTAAGGCAAGTGCAGCACATTTCTGTCATCCTGTGACATATCTTTATTTCGAATCAGTAAATAAAATAAAAAAACCACACCTGTGCACTGTTTCACAACAATAACCCCCCGCAACCCCCCACTCATATGCTTGGAAGTGAGGGGATCTTTGCTTATTATGTTATTAAACGGACTGTGACCCTGTAATTGGTTCCAGCCCCCATCACACAGCATGGTTAGCCAGTGGTGCTTATGCTAGCGTGTGAATGCGTGTTTCACCACTGCTAAGTGATATTAGTGACGATAATGTTTGGTAATTCGTCCAGCAAACTGAATTCAAGCCTTAAATGAACCAGGTTAAGAAAATGTATGAATAAAATTATTGAGTAAAGTGTAGCTTTTTAAGCCCTTTTTAAGATTGCAAGCATATTTTCCTGCTGTGCACAATAAAGGATTAGCACAAACCTGTAAAATTGCACAAACAGCAGAGATGGAGGTCTTTATGTGGTTTTAATTTTACTTGATGTTTGTTCACGATCCGGTGTTGTTGTTTTTATTGTTTTTGTTTTAGTGGTTAGCAGTTGAGAAATGCTAATATGCTTATTGTACACAAACTGATTAGTATTTAATGCTAATCAAACAAGCTGCCCT
>JAOVVA010000028.1:10817155-10838426 GCA_028565275.1 Leiocassis micropogon | reverse complement strand
ATGAGAAATGCTAATATGCTTATTGTACAATATATATATATATATATATATATATACAGCATATAAATTGTATTAGCATGAGGGCAGCTTTCTGCTAATCAGTTTGTGTACAATAAGCATATTAGCATTTCTCATCTGCTAATCACTAAAATAAAGACAATTAACCAACACCGGATCGTGAACTAACATATACTGTGTATATATATAGATTCTTACAAGGAAAAAGGGGATGGGTTTGATAAGACTGAACTGAGAAATGCTCTATAGTTTATTTTTGATTGTTTACACGTTTATGAATCATTTCTACTTTGTTCTTGTTTATATGACTGAGTGGCTGTTAGCATATTAGGCTAACCTATTCATCTTATACTGTATGAGTTCAGGTTACTCATAGAAAAGCAAAAGAACAGATCCAGGTGCCATCTTTCAGTGTAGAAATGCTTCGCTGTTTCAGAGTGTCTAGGGCAGAATAAAAAGTTGGTGATGTTTCTGGCAGTCTGCCCACACACACTCAGCATTACTGTCAATTATGTCCTTTTCTCTTTCCTTTCTTTCTTTCTTTCTTTAATAAGAACACTGTAAAACCTGCCTTTATTTTTTTTTTATATAACTCCCTGCTACATTAATGCACTTATCCCAGTGTTTCACTAGTGCTTGGATATCATCAAGGTAGAAAGTTTTCTCAGAACACTGGAGCCATGGTCGGACTGCCTGCTTCACATCTAAAACGCTGGCCTCCCAGGAACTCCTTTAATGGCCCAAACATATGGAACCAGCTTGGAGTGAGGACAGGGCTGTACGGGGGATGTGGCAATAACTCCCAGCCGAGTTCGTGTAATGTTCAAGTGGTGTTGGTGAATGATTGTTTGTTCAGTTCTCACAGACAGATGTGTCACTTCTGAAAGTTGGTGGCAATTTAAAAGTGAACTATTCATTTCAAGGATCAAATGATTCACTCGCTTAATGATTATGGGAATAACCGCGGTGGGCTCTGAGCCACCTGTGCGAGTCTTAATTAGGAGGGGCGTTCAAGTCAAACCGGGACTAAATTTCAAATGAAGGCTTAAATCTGATTGACACATACAGAAGACTTCAAGTACAGTACGGTAGTAAGACTCTTAGCTGCAGTTAAATACTCGAATGGTGCAAATGGTTTAAAGAAGGCGGCATGTCATTGACCGTATGTATGAAGGCTGTGTGTCTTTTCAGTTTTTTTATGGACTTTCCATGTCTAGTAGTAAGTCAAGCAAACCAGATTTGTCCTATATTTTTGAAAGCAATTTTGCTGTCAAGCAAAGTCGAAGCCCCTTATAACCTAAAAATCAAACTGCCAAAGCCATTTTAAGAAACATTTCACCGAAACCAAGCAATTTATTTGTATGAGTGGAAAAAAATATATATATATGTTTTTGTGTGTGTGTGTATTGTTTAGACATTTTTTCCTCCTTGACTTAGACAGCTGATTGTTACAGTGTTGTTATGTGACATGTCTAACCACCAGATCAGGAAGTGTACGAATGGTCAGTGACTGTTGTGGCATGATTGTTACTGTATATAGTCAAAATAATACTATGGAAGTGTGAACCTGGCGGTATAAGAGAGGTAAAGAAATTATTATCTGCTTTATGTATACTCTGAAAACTGAAGCAAATTATATTTAGCAGGGTTGGATTTACTGAGGCGGCACGGCGGTGTAGTGGTTATCACTGTCGCCTTGCACCTCCAGGGTCCGGGTTCGATTACCGACCAGGCTTGATTCCCGTCTCTGTGTGCATGGAGTTTGCATGTTACCCGATGCCTGGTGGGTTTCCTCTGGGTACTCGGGTTTCCTCCCACAGTCCAAAAAGCAATAAAGATTAGGCTAATTGGTGTTCCCTAATTTCCGATAGTGTGTGAGTGTGTGTGTGTGTGTGTGCCCTGCGATGGATTGACACCCAATCCAGGGTGTACCCCGCCTTGTGCCCTAAGTCTCCTGGGATAGGCTCCAGGTCCCCGCGACCATGAATACAGGATAAAGCGGTATAGAAGATGAGTGAGTGAGTGGATTTACTGAAATTTGATAGTTTTAATCATTGGGTTTTATAGCCAGACAGAGTTTTAGGCAATAATTACGTTTTGAGGTTTCACAAACCCGATAAGAACCTATAAAGCATGTGTAAATTGCCTAAATGCATATAGCTTACCAATTGATATTGATCTACCGTAGCATGAATGAACGTTTACATGTCAGTTCATAAGACACAGTAGTCAATAGCAATAACAGCAACAATGAATATTTCTATTACCATGTTGATGCATTTTATTACCATGGGGTTGATTTGAACATGATTACTACTAACAAAGGAGGTCTGTGTTCTGAGAAATACAATAAGCAACACAATTGCAAAAGACTACAGCAGTCAGTTAAGCTCTTATTACTTTGATCTACATTTCGTTTTCACAAAAGATTGCAAGTGAAAGAAATCCTGTTACATTGTTAGAACTATTAAACTGAAGAAGCCGTAGAAGTACACTACGTAAAAGTTCAGGCAGTCTAAATGACGTGGGGACATTTTAGGTAAACAGATTTAGTGGGACTCGCCAAGTGAGTAATGAACAGCAGCACCGAGTACAGCAGCTTGCTGAACTGAAAAATGTATTAATAATAAAAATGCTGCAACATAGCTCGTATGTTCTGACAATGTGGGAATGCAAGGACCACATTCTTCTCACAGCTGAGATAGGAAGACCACACCAGCTGTAAAGGAAGACTTTACTCAATAATGCTAATGAAGCAGACTATAAATAAAAACTAATAGGGACCAGTTGGTGTCGTGGTGGTTTCTTAACATTACGGCAGCAGGTTCGTTATTAGGGTTCGTGGGAAGGATTGGGTGCAGATGGCAAATGTGAGTCCTTTAATGGATCAATTGCAGAGCTTCTGTTTGCCAAAGTGGTTATGTGGCATTCAAGCCTATTGGTAATAATACTACATGAAAGCCATTCGCAGACAGGAGTCTTACTTTGTCAGCCTTTACACACAGAAACTTGTCAACACTGATTTATTGATTTGCATTATTTATTCATTCATTTTCTGTACCCCGTTATTTATGGTCATAACCCCAGTACATTTCATCATCATTGGTTCTTAATTAGTTTGTTTATTTGTGCGCTCTGTGGTTGCCAAGACTTGTTGCATTGTTATTGCTGCGATTATCATTTTTTTTCTCGAGTCAGCATGGGTTTCCTGTGGGTTCTCTGATTACGTCAAACCTCCCATGGATTGGCTATGCTGAATTGTCCATAGGTGTGTGAATATGTTTGTGCTTGGAGCCTTCTAATGCACTGGCATCCCACCTGTGGCGTATTTTACAGTAGCTTCATGTCCAGTGCTCCCAAGATTAGCTCCATGTCCACCAATGAACAGGACCTGAATCAGGGAAGTCACCAGAACGACAAAAAAACTCAAGTTTCAATTCTTATAATATTACCCCGCAGGAAAGGAGGTAGAACACCACTGTCATGTTTTTTTTATAGAATTCATTCAGTTTTATTTTAGGTTCAGCACCACGGACAGGTCACATTTCGCTGGTGTTGAGGACTGACTTTGTACAGTATTTAGTAGTCAGTAGACCACATAGAAACTACTGAGCCTGTATTTGTCTCTTTTTTTTTTTTTTTTACTGATGTGGTTATAAAATGTTGAATTTAAGCACAGCTTCTCTCCCTGATGTTTCTAATGTACTGGCATGGCTAGAGAGATTGGCAGGCTCCAGTGTATTAGAGAAAATAGCAGCAGATTGTCTGTAGACTATTACCCTGTCTGCCTCTGTACTTTGCTGCATTTGAGGTGATGACACACAGCCCGTGGACGTATTCCCTGTGCAGTCTGCATGTGCACTCCTATATACGGAGAGGTGTACAGCTATGCTATTATTAGGTCTAATCCTTGCACAAGACAAAGGGTGTTTTCCCACCTATTAGTCAGTTTGGTTAAAAATGTATATTTTTCGTGATTTGCATTCATATAATTAATGTTACATAAAGCCTGTGACTATGTGTGAAACCTTTTCTCTACTGTGCTACTGTAAATGCACACAAAAGTCATACATACTGTATAACTTAAGCACAGATCACATGATTAAAGATATTTATGGATCATGATGTTAGACTTATTTTAGCAGCGCGAATCCAAAAAAGAGAAAAAAATTCTGCCCACAACACAAAATACCCTGGATGTTCGGGTCACTTCCTCCACTTGGGTAAGCGTTCAGATCATTTTCTCAACCGAAATCGAACCATGCTGGAGTTTGCTTGGACTAGAGCGAGAAATCTCACTCGCTCTTTTTATTACTTTTATTTTTGAAACCCTGGAAGGGACATTTATACTTTTGGTTCTGTTCGCAGTTTGGTTTGGTTTGGTTTATTTTCATACGGTTCATTATTGAACAAGCCAAAGAAAGTTGGCCGATGGTTGTGTAGGGCAGGAAACATACACAAAACTGAATTTATTTGTCAGAAATAGAAGGATGGAAAAAGGTCATAGAAAGTGTGAATCCTACAGTATCAAATCCCAAAAAATAACCCACGTATTAAGAAAATGGACCTGGTGCTAAATAAGTGAATGAGATATTATGTAAATAATAGGGATGGGAATAAACAGGGACTGATACGATATTATTCTGATACCTACTGTAGGTGCTGATCTGATTTGTATTGCGATTTTGTTTATCACAATTTTATAAATATCTCGATTAGATTTTTTTAGCAAATTTTAGCAAACTTAGGATACAGTATATTATGCACCTACTGTACCATGAAGGATGCTGTGCTGCCTGCCAGTGTGTGAATAGTTTAGAGTGTGCTACCTAGAGAAATGCCAACATTTTACCAATTCAAATTCAAACATGAATACTTATTTTAAAAAATAAATCGATTTTGGGGTGAGTGTGGCAATACTTGAATTGCCACACTAAGAAAACGTGATATGTAACTGAATCAAAAATTTCCACCCATGTTTAATGAAATAATTATGTAAAAACATTTAGTTTATTACATCTAACCTGTACTATTTTTGTTTTTTGTTTTTGTTGATAACAAATTTGGTCAGATTTGGTCAGTCATTTATAAATTCAGCCAAAAAAATGTATACTCACTTTCCAGGAATGGAAAAATGTGTATAAGTATTTGAATACAAAATTTATCGCTATTAATTTACTGTACATATTGATATATATAATAATATTATGATAATATTATGAATATTAGGTAAATATTGTATAATTCATACTATTTCACTTTTTCTGAAGTGTGTATATGCTTTTTGGCTGACTCTCTCTCTCTCTCATATACAGTTTGTTAGTGTGATTTAAAGTATTTGTGGGTTGTTTCCTCATTTCTTTGGCTATACCTATTGCATGTTGCAGTTGACCGAGAAAAATATCCTAAAGAAAAGTAAACTGATATGTCCTTGTATTTGGACACCCTCTCTTTCAGTCATCAGCAGCTCAATCCCTGGTTTTTGTCATAGCGGAGCCGAATGCTATAACGGCTTAAGGGAAAGATTGCAAACGTATGCAATTGACAGAAGTGGCGAGAGATCGAGTGTGACCGTTAATTGCCGGTCCTTGGTACAGAGTGTTAAGGAAAGCCCTTTGATTATGTAAAGTGGCCCCTCCTTTCAGTGTCTGCTCGTTCTCTGTTTGGGCAAGACCGCGTGATGTGTTTTCCATGGGCCGTGTTTAAAAGGTTAAGAGCCTGTCATGCCGCATCAAAGGTTATGGCACTCCACATTCAACCAGGTGTCACCCATCAGGGCAGGAAGTAACTCGCGAGCACAACAAAAGCCTGTGCAATTAGTCAAGCTTGATGAATGGCACATGGCCCTGTGATCTACACATTTTCTAGCTTTCAGTCTCTTTCTTTTTTTTTTTCCCTCTGTGAAAAAGTTGTTTGCAGCACTTCAACGCTGAGGAAAAAGAAAAAAGGCAGGAGAACAAAGGCTGCATCTCATTCAGGTCATTTTCCTGAGTGCGTATGATTTGCGTCATATGGATGTGCACGAGTGCCGAATCCATCTTTAAATTCACCTTTCAGTCTACCGAGCTTTCACGGTGTCCTCCTAAAACTTAAAACTCTCTGCGTTCTAGAGACGCTGTGACTTGTTTAAAGTTTGCACTCGTGTAATGTCTTCTACATCAGGCCTTTAATACTGAAGGTTCAAATTTTTAAGATTACAAAAGCCTTGAGAAAGTAAGAGAACTGCTGCTCATTCTGTCTTCCTCGCTCGCAGCACAACTGGGACCAAGATGGTTTGTGCAGGCGAGCAAAGCCGTCATGTAGAGGTCAAGGTCACGGTGAGGGGTTTAGTCACCCGTAGAGCGCCCACCACTTTCACATGCGCTGCTGGGGCTCTGGACATGACCCTTCGATCCGTTCTTAAATCCCCCGCCCGCTTTCACGGGCCTGTAAACGACAACATGTTCTCATCCGTCGGACAGCAGGATCACACGGGCCGTTGTGCTGCCAGCACAGCTGTGGAAGGTCACGGTGTTAGCGGAAGCGGTTTCGCTTCACTTACACTGAGAACAATATGATAGAAGAGTCTCATATGCCTGGCATGCAATAAAAGTGTGATGTAATGGATAAAGTACAGTCTGCATTTAATATTAGAGTAAATACATCATGCATTCTGGTTTATTACGGATCAGATCCGTGTGCAGCGTGTCATCCGGCCTGCACTGGTGTTTGATCGGCTCCGTGTAAACACCCCGTCGTCGGGAGATTGCAGGTTAAAATCCCAAAGATGTCACAGTGAGAGAGCATAATTATCCTACTCCGTTGTTGGGAAGGATGGCATTTGCCTCCCCCCGGTCGGTCAGATGAACGCTAGCTAATTGCGGATGTCTATTAGCTTATGTATACAAAATAGCACAGATAGTGCTCCCTTCCTACGCCGAAACACGAGCGGCATTTGAATAAGGAGCACTGCGGCAGCGTCCAATGAAGCACTCTGAGCGTTCGTCCTCCCAAACTGGTAGCTGTTGCGCCGTACCCGTGGAAAATTAACTCAGCTAATGGGTGTTTTACATTAGCATATTTATTAATAAACATAAAAGCATCGTCACCCTTGTGTGTTTTTTTTAGTCTAATGATTTTTTTGATGGGATGTCGCACGATGAAATGGTTAGAAATCAGAAGTTTCAGGAGCTTTTTTGTTTTTTTATTCTTGGCGTCTTACAAATCATTCATAGAAAGTTTCAGGAAGCAATTTGCGCTCTCTCTCTTTCTCTATTTCAACTTTCATGCATGTTAGGACTTTGTCTAAACTTTTTGCGCTGTGTGTTTAAAAGAAACCCCTGTGTCCCACATTTCTATGGACTTGGAGGCATGATAAAGGCACGGAAACTGTTTGGGGTTTTGTTGTTCGCATCAAAAGTACCAAAATATAAGTGTAACTTGACCTGAGTGCACACATTGTCTTCTGCCTTAAGAAAAAAAAAAACATATATATATATATATTATACTTTTGGATTGTTTTTTTGCTTTTCTTTAATTGTAGATAAACGGTAGATTAACAGTTTTTTTATTATTCAGTTGTTAAGAGAAATAGTAATTGGAGGAGAAATTAAAAGAAAAGAAAGCTCAAAATCTACCTGTAAAGTGCCACGGTTGTACTTTTTTTGTTAGATGATCTAGTTATACTTTTAATCAGATCTAATAAAATCTATCTATCGATCTAAACTACCAGTCAAAAGTTTGGACACACCTTCTAATTCCATGGTCTTTCCTGATTGTTATTTCTTTCTACACTGTAAAACAATGCTGAAGACGCGATATGCGATAATCTCCTTTGAACAGTTGATATTGAGATGCATCTGCTACTCTCCGTATGCTCTGTAAATCCTTTATAACGGCTCTAATCTGAGGTGCTGTTTGTTAATTGGTGATTTCTGAGGCTGGTGACTCTAAATGAACTTCTCCTCTGCAGCAGAGGTCAGTTATGGTCTTGCTTTCCTGGGAAGTTCTTCATGAGAGACAGTTTCATCCTGGTGCTTGATGGGTTTTGCAAATGCACTATATTATAGACAATACTGTTCCTGCAAGAACTATTCCAGAACAGCTGACCTGATCATGTCTCAAAATAACACCTAACTAAGTGTTGTTGTTGTTACTTTAATTACTTAATGCCATATGTGTCATTTCATAGTTTTGCATTTCATAGTTTTGCATTTCATAGTTTCCAGAATGTAGAATTTCAATCCAAACTTTTGACTGGCACTGAATCTGCCGTCAGGGAAATGTAATGTGAGCTCTGCTTCCCAATAACCTGCAGTATGTGTGTTCATGCCTGTGTGTGTGTGTGTGTGTGTGTGCCTGTTCCCTGAAGTCCAGGGTGTCCTTCACCTTGTCCCCCTTTAGTCTCTGTGGTTGAGTAACAAAATAGAGGAGCTGTTTATATCTTACTGATTGCTGCACTATAACTGAACAAAATACTCTCTGACTTGGTCTGCTTGTTTTGTTATTTTTTTAGCAATGTTGGCATTAGCTGAGTAAAAATTTCAGCCTGGGTGTGATGGGATTATTATGAATCAAACGGAATACCACTGGTATAGAGTTTCTTTTGAATAAAGGGAACGGTTTAATTGGGAAAGATTGGCGGATATTTGCCTTTAAGCCATCATGCCTAAAGTAGGCCTTTGCAGTTGATCACTTGCAGATGTCCACCTTCCTTATGCAAGGGTCAGCAATTTACATCTCTAACCACATATTTCAGACGCGCTGCGGCGGTTCCCTCCCAGCCCGATTTCAGATTAGCGTAACGGAAAAATGAAGGTTGAACCATCTGAAAGGTCAGGCAATGCGTGCATCTCTTTCCAGAGGACAATTTGCGGCCGGGGGTTTGTTAAGGGATTTCGCATGATCATTTTAATCATGTCAGGAATCTAAGCTATGGTGAAATAATTCAGTCAGTTAAAGGACAGCAAGGCTAAGCTGGGTTCAGCTGCAAATCCCTAAATACTGCCATTATCCGAGTTTATCCCCGAAGGAAACTTTTTGTTTGTCTTAGTGTTCCATTGACGGATTCATTCATCTTGCAAAACATGCAGTCATTAATCAAGCCGTAATTGCTTTTTTTTTTTTTCGGACTGCCGAAACTTTTATCAGTTTGCCTGTTTGTCTTGTTCTTAGTTGCATTAATTGGGTTGAATTAGTCATTCATTTCTTTCTATGTCAATCTTCTATATAAATAAAGAAAAGAAAAACTACAATTATTTAATCGATGATCTGTATTTGTCTTTCTTTCTAACTAAGCCTGGTTTGTTTTCTCTTGGACAGGTTTGTGTTGGTGTTTGGCTGTTTGGTGCTGTCCGTCTTCTCAACCATTCCAGATCATCAAGAAATGTCATCTCGTTCTCTGTTTATACTGGTAAGACTGTACAACAAAAAGAGCTGTTATATACAGTGCAGTACTATGCAAAAGTATATAGCCCATAGCACCCATACCCACTGGTAAGTTAGCAACCATAACCAATGGCAACCTATAGACCATAGCAACCATAACCAATGGCAACCATAACCACTGGTAACCTATAGATTATACCAACCATAACCACTAGTAACCTTTAGTCTAAACCAACCATAACCACTGGTAACCTATAGATCATAGCAACCATAACTACTGGTAACCTATAGAGCATAGCAACCATAACCACTGGTAACCTATAGTCCATAGCAACCATAACCACTGGTAACCTATAGACGATAGCAACCATAACCACTGGTAACCTATAGACGATAGCAACCATAACCACTGGTAACCTATAGATTATAGCAACCATAACCACTGGTAACCTATAGTGCATAGCAACCATAACCACTGGTAACCTGTAGTCCATAGCAACCATAACCACTGGTAACCTATAGACTATACCAACCACTGGTAACCTATAGACCATAGCAACCATAACTAATGGCAACCATAACCACTGGTAATATATGGACTATACCAACCATAACCACTGGTAACATTTGGACCATAAAGCCTAAAGTAGGCATAACCACTGGTAACCTATAGACTATACCAACCATAACCACTGGTAACCTTTAGTCTAAACCAACCATAACCACTGGTAACCTATAGATCATAGCAACCATAACCACTGGTAACCTATAGAGCATAGCAACCATAACCACTGGTAACCTATAGACGATAGCAACCATAACCACTGGTAACCTATAGACTATACCAACCATAACCACTGGTAACCTATAGACTATACCAACCATAACCACTGGTAACCTATAGAGCATAGCAATCATAACCACTGGTAACCTATAGACGATAGCAACCATAACCACTGGTAACCTATAGACTATACCAACCATAACCACTGGTAACCTGTAGTCCATAACAACCATAACGTCTGATAATCTATGGATCATAGCAACCATAAACACTGGTAACTTATAGACCATAACAATCATAACCACTGGTAACCTTTAAATCATAGCAAAAAGGTTTCCTTCTAGCATCATGAAGGGATCTTATGGATTCTTAAAATTCTTAAAACGTACATGTAGGTCACGTCAAATTAGGTTTTATTTATTTATTTATTTATTTTTAAAGAAAGCGTTCCAAGGAGAAACCCTTGGGAAACATGTCCCATTAACCACACTTTGTAAGAGTGGACGACTCATGCACACACTGAGTACACAGATAAGGATGACAAATTAAAGGAAACACAGCGGCCATCTGTACAAATCACATGACTGTGGAACAGTTCAATCAAAATGCAGTGATAACCGAGTAAAGAGATTTGTTCTTCTCCTCAGTGTAAATGCTGTATGAAGAATATACTGTATCGCTCTTATACATTGCATAAATACATTTAGGGCGACCTGTGGGAAAGCGTGACATCATGTCTGTTCTTACTGCATTAGAGCCCTGATCAAAGCTCTTATTGGTGTTTCTGAAGGTTGCAGATCAAAAGCTCTTTGAGGGTTATTTAGTTACTCATACGGTCTATTCCTGGCCGTCTCACCGTGTCATATCCTGTTCATAACTGACAAACATACTACCTCCCCACTAGGACAATTTACTCTTCAGTGCTGGATAGCGCGGCGCTTTAACAGAGAGTAAACATTTTAGCATGTTGCTGTAAATCCGTTTACCTTTATTACCATATCATTTACTGCGATCGCTACAAGTAAACTCGATGATAAACAAACCCGTTTACAGCAAACTGATCAGATCGGTAAAATGAAGTGCAGTCATGGGGAAAATCAGACGTCTCTGGATGGTGAGACAACGGATCTCATCATCATCATAAGTGGGTTTTGGTCTTGTTACACGCTTCTGCAGCTGTACTAATGAAATCAGGGATTAGCGACGGCTTCGTAATCAGATTAGCTCTCTATTGTGTTCGTAAATCTGACCCGTACGCGTTTCCAGTACAAAAGCATTAACGAGGGGAGATGCTCGATCACTTCTTGCTCGTATTACCGCTTGCACTCAGTCAACCTGACAGGGGGTTTCTTTCAACAATTATACCACCTGTGTAGATATTAGCCGCCTAAACGCAGTATTGGAGCTGATTGTTTTTTTTATTTTATATACAGAAATGTGTGTGCCGAAGAAGCTACATCTTAAGTTGTAAGAGATGTAACATGGAAGTGACCACTCTTGCTTACCTAAAAATTTTAAGTTGCTAATGTCAGCAATTTTGGAGAGATGATTTTATGTGCCCCAAAAATGGGCATTTTTCAGCTTTAAACAATAATAATAATTTAAAATGCAAATTTGTATTTCTTTATGAGTATTGATACTACAATTGGTGTAAGCTTCTAGAAGTATTTGACCTGTAAAAATAGGTAAAAAATAGTTTGGGTAAAAAGCAAAAAAATCTGTAGTGTCCGTAACCAGGTCGAATTCATGTTGCAATATCATAGCAATTTAGCATTTTTATACTTTTTCAGATTTATGTCTTTTAATGCAAATTCTTAATTGTCCAAGTTTCATCTAAATGACAATTAAAGGGTTCCTTGTAGAACCCTTCCAAGAGGAACCCTGTTAAATAAGAGTGAAAATATATCTAAATACAGTATGTCCTCTTAAAAAAAAAAAAATAAAAGGTCTATGTCGAACTGTAGGAACCCTCGAAGGTTCTGCACAGAAAGCTAGAATACATTATGCATCTTCAGAACCCTTAGAGGAACCAGGTTTGTTAGGTGTAGTCAGCCTCACCTGATGTCCGTACTATATGTAGTTTCCTGTATGTACACATGGTAACACGTGCTTTGTCCTGACTGCTCTCCTCCAGGAGTTTGTGATGATTATTGTGTTTGGGATGGAGTACCTGGTGCGGATCTGGTCTGCAGGCTGTTGCTGCCGGTACCGAGGATGGCAGGGACGGCTGCGATTCGCCCGAAAGCCATTCAGCATTATAGGTAAGCATCATGAGTCTAGTACCTTAGAGAATTTATTGAACTGTGGAAATGCTCTTGTGAACAATGTACAAATAAATTGATTTATCCATATATTCAGTTTCTGAGATGTCCCTCATTGTACCAGCATTGGTTTGATGTTTGTGATGTTCACAGCCTCATGCTTTCTCCTCATGACGTCTATGCGCGTAGTTCATTCTTTTATGGGCAGTCTAAGCCTCACGGTGCTAAGCTGCTCATTTCGCTCACTCCTACATGACACCTGGCCTCCAGGCCTTCAGGCTGTGTCACCCCCAGCTATAGAACCTGATACCGCTCACCTTTACCTTCCTGCTTTCAGCCTGCTGTACTATTTGCTCATCCGATGTGGCAACGTTGCAATCTGGCTACCTTTTAAACCTCCAGCAAGTCATTTATCAACCAAGAATGTGTGCAACTTGGCAACCTAAATCTAGTATAAAACATTATAAAACATTAACTTCAGATCCTTTTTGTTTGAGCCAGCCATGAGGGTCTGAGAGCCGGAAAAAAAATTCAAACATGGCTTCTCGAATGAACACTTCACAATTCACAAAACCATTCATTCAAAAACATTTTCCTGGAGTAACGCAAGCAATTTAGTAGAAACATTTCCCCCTTTCTCCAGGCCTCGTCCACTCTCCCAAATTTGCATGTGAAATCAATTTTCGGCCAGACTGAATGATTTGATAACCGTGACCGAGCGTAGAATGCTTTGGTTAAGCGGTGCGGTTGCAGCCTCATTTCCTTTTGGTGTCATATTCCACAATCTGGCAACGAGGCCACCGGGAGCCCTAACCTCCTCCATAGCTCGTTCCCACTGTTCCTGGCCTCACTGTGTCTGTTTGGAGTAGAGCTTGTTAGAGATGAACCGTCTCACCTCTTGTGCACTTTTGCGTGTGTGTGTGTGTGTGTGTGTGTGTGTGTGTGTGTGTGTGTGTGTGTGTGTGTGTGTGTGTGAGAGAGCACATGTTTGCACAGCCAGCATTTATCCCCGGCCCCATAGTTTTGAATGGGTGGCCATCGTTAAGCTTCCTGTCTGTGTGTGCGTGTGTGTGTGTGTGTGTGCGTTTGTGTGTGGAAGGTGGAAGGGTCGTATCACCACATATACTGTAAATTGTTTTTACTCTGTTAGGTGCTGTATGTAATTAGTGCTCAAATATATATATATATATATTATTTTTTTATTTTATTTTATTTTTTTTGCTTAGTGGCTAGCACTGTCGCCTTGCACCTCTGGGTTTGATTCCTAACCAGGTTCGATTCCCCTCTCTGTGTGCATGGAGTTTGCATGTTCTCCCCGTGCTTGGTGGGATTCCTCCGGGCACTCCGGTTTCCTCCCACAGTCCAAAGACATGCAGGTTAGGCTAATTGGTGTTCCCAAGTTTTCTATATTTTATTTCTGATTTTATTCCATATTTATTTCCTATTAATAATCGTTTTATTTAAGGTCACGGGCGGTCGTTTAAGCAATTCACTGCATACCGTACTGTGTATGACTGTGTATGTGACAAATAAAATTTGAATTTTTTAATTAGTCCCAGTTTGACTTGAACACCCCTCGTATGCATGTATATACAGTATTTATAAACATTAGTGTTCCACTAGAAAATTTTTAAAAAGCAGAAAAATACTTTGCATGCAAAAAAAGAAGCAGCTGCAGCAGTCCATGTGCTCAGAGGAACTGTTTGTGGTTCTGCAGGATGCTGAGTAAAACTTAGCTAATGTCCTTATACAACTGAATATATACATATATGCATATTCATTACTTAATTTACCGTTCCCTTAATTGCATTAATGCATTCATGTCTGGACACACATGTACACACATGTACACATGTCCTCGTGTTCACGCTGTTATTGCTTAAAGCAGTTCATTAAAAAAAGCAAAAAAAACCTCCACTGTTTTTGCACTCTTGTTTGTACAGAAAGCAATTGGTCCGAAGGGACGTTGAAATCCCACCGGACACCGACAGGGAGAAAGGGTCAGTGAGACGCATGACCGTCAGCAGCGTGCGTATTTCCTCCCCGAAGTCTTTTTCCAAGAAAATAACGATTATGCAATGATTTCATAGAAGTAATATATTCAAACATGCCCAAGGTGTGTGTGTGTTTTCCAAACGCCAGCACCAGATTGAGTGTTTATTTTGTTTTGCCAGCTTTTAATGAGCTCCATGCTCTACATGTCATTATAGAAGCTGCCGGGCCTCATTAAGCACCATTGTGGTTATCAATAAATAAACAGTACGTTTTTTTTTTCCCCTCAATGGACAGGAAAGATATCATGTAGATGAACAGGAGGACGTCTCAGAAGTGTTTCTGAATAAGTGTTTTATTTATAAGGCACATTTAAAAACAATTTACATCACGGAAAGTGCTGATGAAAAGTAAATAATGCAAGCGTAGGCATCAGTATGAATGATAGCACACAACAGAGAGAGCTACACGTACAGTATTAAGTGTGTGTGTGTTATGAATGGCTCTTGAAATGCTGTTCAAGTGTTTACGTAGGATTTTTTTTTTCATCTTTAGGGAGATTTCAATGAATAGTTATTCTTTATACTCAACTTACTTTGCAACAACGACAAAATTTTATTGTAAATTGGGCCTCCGAGTGGTAAAGTGCTCGCCCTATCATCCGGTGAGCGCTAGTTCGATTCCCGGGTGATGTTGTAACCTCTCGCAGCCGGCAGGGCCTGGAGAGAGCTGATTGGCCGAGCTCTCTCAAAGGGGAGGGATGAGAGGCACTTAGTGCTCTTACAGTACATCAATCACGGCTCTACAGCTCTAGTAGTAGCTTTGATGGGGGAACGCACCAATGATGGGTAATAATTGGGAAGGAAAACGGGGGAAAAAATTTTCTTGTAAATTAATATTAAAAACACAGTTAAAATGTCAGAAGTATGAATACAAAAAAAAAACTGCTGAACCATCAACTTTATAGAAGAAATGGGGTCCAAAAAAAAGAAAAACTGTGTTCAGAGATCACTTACTGTATAAACATGATGAAGGTAAAAAAAGGGGGAAAAAACAGTAGAGATTACAGCTGTGTTGAAAAGTTTAAAAAAAGTACTTGTTTTGAGGCTAATCGAGAAAAAACCTGTACTGTACAGGTTATGTTATCCCATCCAAGTTTTTTCTGATAGCACGTTCATTTTCACACATGGTATCCTATCACAATGCGCATGTTTTTTTTTAGCTAGGCAGTGTTTTATTTTTAGTCTTTAAAAAAAATGTATTTATCCGTTCATTGAATTCAATTTAATCAGATAATTCAGTCGGGCCACAGCTGTCTGTCTTACAGTTTAAAGGTCAGTTTCTAATACAGAGATATACAAAATATATGCTCCTGCTGCTAAAATTATAGCTCAATTTACAATCAGCAATATACAAAATTGATATAGATTCCATAAGTCTTTCAAAAAGTTTGATCTATCAGCATTGGAGTTTCAATTCGAAGCTCAGTCCGAGGCAGATTGGCAGCTGTAACAATGCTGTTATGTGTTTGTTTGTTTGTTTGTTTTTTAAATCGAGGACACGTTCTGTCTAACTAGTTCATGATTTATGAAAAGCAGAACCCTCTGCTAAATCAGCGCGTCCCTGTATTCCCTGAAGCCCCGAAAACACGGCGATGAAGCATCGCCCTCATTATTTACGACACCGCAAAACAATGAATCAGGGAACATCAGAGCTCGGAGACTTCGTTTGGAGGAGCTTGAGATGGATGGGGATGGGATGTGAGGAGGGGAAAACAAGGAGGGGAAAGCTAATATTATGGGTCTGTTTGAGGCTTGGAGCTGTTTGTGTTCTTTGAGGGTTTCTTAAGTGGATGTGGGTTTAGTTTGAACTTCCTTTGTCCTCTCATCTCATCCTCACTCTTTCTCTCTCTCTGTGTTTCTCAAGTGGCGAGAAAGTACATGATTGGGGAGAAAGTGGGAAAAAAAATGAATCTTTCTTTTTAACAGCAGGATCCTGTTCTCAATCTCGATTTATTGTATTTTTTTTTTATTTGACCCCATCATTGCAGCATCGAGCTCTTCATGACGAAAGAGGAAGCAATGCGAAATCCGATTTATTCAAAAGAAAAACTTGCAAGCATATTCAATGAGACCAATGTACTGTAACAGTGGAGTCATCAGGAAGATTATGATTAATGATCTATTGGACATAATGAACGTTTACAGGTTTGACTCGGTAGACAGATCTGGCCTGTTTAATGTTAAATTTGAGGTTTTGAAATGACAGCAGAGGGACGAGACAGTGGGGGGGCGGCTTTGGACAGCGCGGACAGCTCTAAGGGTATTGAGACAGCTCTTACAGAACATAGTGCATTGCTTCCAGGCCTTACCATCCAACAAATCAAAATTTCCTTTGCCCCTCTCTCTCTCTCTGTCTCTCTCTCTCTCTCTCTGCCAGACATCATTGTGCTGATCGCATCGGTCGCCGTGGTTTCAGCTGGTAGCCAGGGCAACATCTTTGCCGCATCGGCACTGAGGAGTCTACGCTTCCTGCAGATCTTGCGCATGGTGCGCATGGACCGCCGCGGAGGCACCTGGAAGCTTCTGGGCTCTGTCGTTTATGCACACAGCAAGGTACACTGGGATACTTTTATACTGACCTAAAGACAATTTGAGTCAGGATTAGAGATGATGAGATTAAACTGTATTTAATTGATGCCTCTGTCCGAAAAAGTTATATTAGGACACAGTTCAATCATTCACTGTCTCTCGGGTTCGATTCCCATCTCTGGGTCTATGCGCATGTTCTCCCTGTGTTTGGTGGGTTTCTTCCGAGTACTCCGGTTTCCTCCCACAGTCCAAACACATGCAGGTTAGGTGCAATTGATGTTCCCAAATTGCCAGTAGTGTGTGAACTAGCATGTTGGTGTGTGTCTACTGTATGTATGGATTGGCACCCCATCCAGGGCTAAGTCACCTGGGATAGGATCCAGGCCCCCCTGGAACAGCATCCTGTATACAGGATAAAGTGGTACGAGTGAGTGATAAACTCTTAAAGCAGGGATCTTAAACTCCAGTCCTGGAGGGCCAGTGTTCACCAACACTTAAACACTGAACCTGGTAATTAACAAATTAGTTGAATCAGCGGACGAATGACCAAATTGTGTTGGACACTGGCCCTCCATGATCCCAGTCCTATATGCTATACTTAGATTATACAACGTAAACACATATCTACTAGAGCTTGTCCGAGGGCTGTTTTTTATTTATTTATTTATTTTTATTCCACTCTGGCCTGCTCCCAAAGGAATTCTGACCAAGCCTGTGCAGTCCCACAGTTATTTTTATTTGTACTCACATGACAGATATTCTGATGAAATTATTCCGTTCTATTTTCCCAAACCATAAAGAAATCCGTAGCTTAAACCACAGTGACCCTGCATATAACAAACCACATTTAGACAAGGGAAAATACTCTCATGTTAATAAACGTAATATTATTGTTAATGTTTTGAATCTTTTTCCCTGGGTTGCACAGCAAGTCAAAGTCAAATTTATTTTTAAAGTGCATTTAACACTACGCGCCAAAGTGCTGTACAATCCTAAAACAGCTCAGGACAAAGAAAGCAGACAAATAATATGAAAATAAAGTGAAATCAAACAATGAACAACATAAGAAGCCCACTCTCCTTACATAAAATAAACAAATAAAACAATAATAAATATAGTCGCAAGCAACGATGAGTGGGCCCAAGCACCTGCACCATCGCCGCCCGGGCGTACAACGCAACTTGCTTGCTTTTTGAGTCTGTTAGGACTGCCAAATGCCCCGGGTGCTAGAAAAAAGCATCACACTCTGATGTCACTCATTGTGATGTCACTTATATTGAGCTTGCTAAGGTTTCTATTATGACATATATTATATAGCTATGTAATTATATATAACTAATAAAGTTATTAGCCACTTTTTTGCCATAGGTTTAATCTGAACCGTTTAAGATAACAAAAATAGCTTCGCAATTCTGCCTCTTCAGTGTTTTGCGGTCATATTGGCCCGGTTTGGTGGCGATCATATAAATCCTCTAGACGGAGTATATCAAATTCCATCGCGTGCATTTTGCAAACAGCCCAAAATAACTGACTTTGTGTTGAGTACAGGGCGTGACATGTATAGTAAAATTTGTTCAGCTCAATGAGCTCTAAATGCTTTCCGAGTTTTACAGATATGAGTGCAAGTGTGTATGATCTATGCACCAAAATCTACTGTAAAGGCCCCATGCCACGCCCAGAGCCCAGCCTCCTCAAGCATGACTTTTTGAGCACGTTATGTTATACTAATAATAATAGTCTTTAGAAAAACTATAGGGCCCTTCACACACTATTACGTAATAGGGCTAATGTCATAGTACTTGAGCCTTAATAAATAAAAACGGGGAAAGCGTATGTCCTTAAAAAATTACTCAACATCTTCTGACCAATGATATTTAAAAATCAAGAGGCCTGTGGTATAAATATAGTTAACAATGATTGAAATATGGATCTCTGAAAAGCTTGAGATGACGGACTCGTGATTAAATTTGTCACAGTACTATTTACAGCATTATTTTTTAATAGTGCATAATAACACCACTACCCTTATAAGACTGTTATATGATTAAATTCCTTCCATTATGTCTTTCTGATCGTTCTTCACACACAATCAGTACTATTAGCGAGACTGTATTATGTCAACTTAGCCACATTTATTTCCAGAATAAGGCTTAATCCTGTTTTTAGCCAAAGATCATCTGATCATATGTATTTAGTCAGTTCATACGGACCAGGTTTGAACAAATACGTTGATGGGTGTACATGCAACGCTTCATCAAGTCCTCTGAAGAACAGGGCTGTCTAACATAAGGGGTGACTTACGGTGGTGGCCAACAGTATTAGACACCATACTGTATGTCATGTATTGTAGTTCTCTCTGAGCACAAAACAGGTGATGTCACTAATTAGTTTGAGCCTGTCTGGCTGAAGCGTTGTGCTAATTACAGTAAGCTGGTTCAGTTAATGGATGAGACAAATATTTGGCAGGAGTTTTACTTTCTGAAGCCGGGGTGCACAAACATTGCAGAAGTGAATGGCGAGAGTACTGCTGACGTCTTTTTGACCAGGTGTTCAGACGGATCTAACAGGTTTTGAAAAATAAAGGATTTCATACCTAATATTGATTGTTATATATAAATCAAAATATTCTTATTATCTTGATAGTCATTATTTAAAAAAAAAATGGGAATGTCATTAAAACACCGAATTTCACTTTTGTCTCAATAACTTTGGCCACCACTGTAGTTTCAAATTTCAAATTTATTGAAATTTGAAATTATGGTGGATATACAGTAACAAACCAAATAGACCAAACATATTTTGAAAGATATCACATTGCATGTTCCCTGACAATTATCGGTTTACATTTGTCTGTTACAGGGTCACAGCGATATTTAATAAATTTTATTGTTTTTTTTACGTTGAATATAAAATATGAAATGGCATTACATCATTAGAATTGTTAAATAGGATCGTCACATCCACAGACTGCACCAGGATGGTAGACGTTAGACGTCACTTACAGACTTAATGAGTTAAAGTCAAGGATAAAGCCGTGGAAGGAGATGTTCAAAACATTGTTTTGTCACCATGGGTTCTTACGGGCTACAATCATCTTGTATGAAATGATAGTTGAGTTTGGAAGATTGAGCTACTGTAGGCTCTGTTATTAAACGAAGGGGAAAAAAAAGATGGATAAAACCTAGTTACCGGCACAGTGTGCTAGGAATGTAATTTGTTTTTTATTAAAGCAAAAATTCAATACTGTATCTGTATCCGGTTTCTTTACAGAGATGCCTTCTCAACATGTGTACAGTATATTATTTTAAATTGCAATTTATTATTTTTATTTTTTTCAAACCAAATAAATAGATTCTCTTTTTAAGTTAAGTGGGTTATTCAAGTACAGTTCAATTCTACAACAAAATGTGAAAAAAGTGCAACAGGGGCAAATACTTTTGCAGAACCATGAATCCGGTTTGTAGTTGGTACTGAATATATTAAATACAGTATGTTTGTGCAATCTGAATGTACATTTCAGAGAAATACCAACAACAAACACATTTATGGGGAATTTCAGATGCATCATTGATGTAATATGTATATAATGTGTATAACAGTATGGGAGTGTGAAACTAAACTGGTCGTAGACTCCTCAAGACTCTTCTCCTGTTTTCCAGGAGCTTGTGACGGCCTGGTACATCGGCTTTCTGGTGCTCATCTTCGCCTCGTTCCTCGTCTACCTTGTGGAGAAGGACATGAACAAGGAGTTTTCGACGTACGCCGATGCGCTCTGGTGGGGCACGGTGAGTTTATTGGTGCTTTGATGGGAATCCTGGTGTTTGAGCAAATGAGAACACAGCAATCGCTCTCATCTGTGGACCGAATGTCTGATAGTGTCGTAGTGAAGTGGTCTTGGGGCGATCCCCAGTGAACTCGGGAAATGAGAAAGCAAATTGAATAGGAATCAACCTAACAGCAGGAAGTGAACCAAATACAAAGCGAAAGCTAAAAACCCCGAACCAGAGGAGAGCTGTAGAGCTGCGGAGCAAATAAAGATCTAATTATCAAACTGTTTACTGGGTACTTTTGGCTAAAACATTTGCATTGGTGTTACGATGTCTTAGCCAATTATTAATGTATATTATATCAGTAGCGGCTGCTAGCTTTTGAAACAGGGGAAGCTCATATTAGGCCTTCATTATAAAATTCATTATGTTATAGCACCGTCTGCGTCTGCCATTATGCACAGCTTGCTAGCTGGCTAGTTTCCCCTTCCA
>JAOVVA010000028.1:10786030-10799827 GCA_028565275.1 Leiocassis micropogon | reverse complement strand
CAGATATTTATTATAATGCACATAGAAATAAGTTTAGACAACAACAAATATAATAAATGAATAAAATAATTATAAATGTATCTGTGGTATCTGATTTTTTTAAAGAGTTAAAAACAGGTAGGTTATCTAAAAAAAGTCCAGGCGATAAAGCTTGGATTTGATCTTGAGTTTTCATGCGTATAATACGGTCATTGAGCTAAAGCATCGCACCATTAGCATTACAGTTCTGGTGAAGTTGTGTTGAGTTGGAAACAGGCCTGATGTGATACAAATGCCGTTTTTCCATCCCAGTTTTCCCATAATGCACATCTACATCACACCAACATGTAACAAATATATTAGGTGTTTGGCATTTGTCATATTGTGGTTATTTCTATTAGGTCTTTGCAAAAGTAGCATACTAAAGAACATGCATATTCACAAAAGTACTGGCCAACATGCATACCTACTAAAACAGCAGCATATTTTAACAAATATACAAAAAATACAGTAAGTCCATACCTAAATACTAGCATATTTCTATACCAGTACAGTATACTTGCATCTTGGCTTCCTAGTACTGTATACTTGCATATATGCACTTTTGTATGCATAAACATTATAATATTAACGAAGAAGCATACTCTAGCATACCTGCGAACAACCCTACATGCACACAACCATACTAAGTTATATGCTCACTTGACATGATTTTTTTTTTATTTCACTCTAAATGTAAAATTCAGCATAAGCACATTGATGAGACATTTCTTCATATGAATAATAATAATAATAATAATAATAATTGCTGTAAAAAACATTGTTGATCAAAAATATTATATTGGATTCCCCAAGAAAATTGATTTTCTTTTTGATTTGATGCAATTTGATTTAAAAACAAAACAAAAAAAACATTAAGTTTTGAGCATTTGAAATAAATAGGGAGTTTCACTGCAAAACACGATAAAAGCCATTCCTGGCAAATTGTTTTCCCTAGCCATACAATACTATTATACAATAATACTCATATTATTGTGATATATTGTTCTTTAGAAGCTTCCCATCCCGTCTCTTCACTTCTTTCTGTCACATGATCAGCAAAGTGAATTTTCCAGCTGGGCGAAAAGGCTGTTGTCCAGAAATAAACTCAATTTGTTCCATGGACTTTTGGATTCACAGTCTGTTCACTGTCATTGCAGTTATGGACTTTTATGATAAGGAGCTATCGTAAACTAGCGAAGTGAAGAAGACACTGGTAGAAGAGAAAGCTGATGATGTTGTAAACTCATCATTTTGTGTCGTTTCAGTTTTTCTCATGATCTTCAACAATTTTTGAAATTGAAAAGATTTTGTGTGCAACAAAAGTCAACACTTCTTCCCTAGTTCAAGTTTGCTCACAGTATAACTGCATATGAACATTACCCCAAGCATAGTTCGAGGCAGATTTTTCAAATTTGGATGATTAACTGTTGAAAGTGGATTTATAGCATTTTCGAAAAATTATTGACTAATATGACCAAACCAGCAGGCGGCACGGTGGTATAGTGGTTAGCACTGTCGCCTTGCACCTCCAGAGGCCGGGTTTGATTCCCGGCCAGGCTCGATTCCCGGCTCTGTGTGCATGGAGTTTGCATGTTCTCCCTGTGCTTGGTGGGTTTCCTCCGGGTACTCTGGTTTCCTCCCACAGTCCAAAGACAAGTAGATTAGGCTAATTGGCGTTCCAAAATTGCCTGTAGTGTGTGAATGTGTGTGTGCCCTGCGATGGATTGGCACCCTGTCCATGGTGTACCCTGCCTCGTGCCCTAAGCCTCCTGGGATAGGCTCCAGGTCCCCGCGACGCTGGGACCTGCGTATAGAAGATGAGTGAGTGATGACAAAACCAAATTTGATATGATATTTAGAAATCTGTGCCTTTTAACACACTTGTGACTCAAAGAAAACATGCACAACATATTTTATATTAGTTTCTGTTACCTACTGCATCTTTTGGAAATCTGCCTGAATCAATTTATCTCATATTGCAGTGGACCCCATCATATAAATGCTGAATATTGTTATACATTTTGTATTTGCATATAAAAAGGTTAATCTTGTCTCTCTAATCTGCAACAACATTTCAGGGTGGATCAGATCCTGGGGAAGGGGCAGGTCCCTGTAGATAAGAAGCTGAGGGAGAAGATGCTGTCTGACGGAGATCTGCTGGAGGACGTCAGCATTTTGGGGAGGGTGTGTAAAGTCGAGAGGCAGGTGAGTGTGTGCTGTCACTAGCAAACATTTTCTCACTGCCCTAATTTAACTATATGTAATTATTTTTACTGTTCTTAACATGCACATACAGTATCTACATTGATAACCACATTTGAAGCTCAAGTTATTTCAAGCAAAAACATTATGGATCGCTTAGGACAGTGACACTGTTAAATGTTAAGTGGTTAAATGTTAAATAGCTTAATATTTTTGTTTTAGATCGAACATTAGCTCACCTTGACTGTTGTTTGTGCAATTACCTGCAGATACTGTACCATCCAAACCTTCCCTAGAATTCTCTATTTTATAAGTAAGGTTCCTGGAGACAGAAAAGAAATCAATTACTCAGGCATCGTTTAAGTGCAACTAATTGTATTTGTTTAATTCAGTGCTTAAGTGTTTCCATGCCTCCTTTCTAGGTACAGTCTATTGAATCTAAGTTGGACTCCTTGCTGGATGTCTACCGGCAGGTCCTTCAAAAAGGCACCTCCTCAGCTCTCAGCCTGTCCTCCCTGCCCCTGTTCGAACTGGCTCAATCAACAGACTACCCAAGTCCGGTCTTTGCCAAGGATCTCTCTTCTCCTTCACAGTTGAGCCAAATGAGTAGCTCCAACTTTTCCCGGGGCTTCCATCTCATCTTGGCTCCCAATGAGTTCAACTTCAACTTGAACAATGCATCAGGGTCTCCCTCTGTAGATGACACGCTAAATTCAGCCTCACCGTTTAGCCCATCTCCACTTCAGCCTCTTACAACACCCACCACAGATTGCCCACCTGTTTTCACAGCAAACAATGTTCAACCTGGTGGGGTGCATTTTCCCAGACTGGCTAACCCTCCTCCACCCCCTGTTGCATCTGCTCGGTTTCAGCTGCCCCTATTGCCACCTCAGTCAGGCCGAGTGAACAACGGTTTAACCCAACCTCAGGCCAGTCCGTCTGATAATTTCCCTCCTTCATATTTAAACAGATCCCAGCAGGACTTGGCACAAAGCGCTAGAAATCGTCCCAGCGCCAAAGAGGATGCTTCCTGGAGGAGACATATGAGCCCAGAGATGGGACTGGAAATGGACCCTCTGGTGGAGCTCTCACCCTCTTCGGTGCCAGATGGAGGGGACCAGGCTGTTTCCATGGGAAAGTCTGTCCAGGACCTCATTGGGATTCCAGAGGTTGATGGGCACCACAACCTCTCAGCCAGCAGCAGCCAAGACTCTTTGGCTGCAGAGAATGAGATAGGAGGTGGTGGCTGGGCCGAGGCCGAACTCTTCATCGCAGATGGAGACCTGGAGAAATCAGCTCAGACTCAGCCATCAGGGTTGGGCTTCCTAGCACAGCCTGTGGCAAATTCCAATTTCTCTGAACCTTTGAGGACAGGGACAGCAACAAGGGATGGTCTTGGCCTGGCGCCCAAATTGGGTGGGACAAAGCCCTTCATTATGCCACATGTTCGACTTAAACAATGAGTCATGGAGTTAATGAACTCTTATTAGACTTGATCTTATTGAAGGACACAAAGCTTTCTTGAAATCTTTGTCTTACCTTTAAGTATTTTATTTTAGAATTTGGAATGGGAGGTAAGGCAAGAACTGAGTTTGAAGTATGTTTTTTTTTTTATTTTTTACATTCGTTTAAATTTTAGATTTAATTTTTATATTGTTGATAAGTAATGATTTATTTAAGATGAAGAAAAAGGTTTTATACCGTGACATACATGAGGACTCTTCATTGCATGCATTGTGCTTTTTTAAAGCACTGTATTAATGGCTTAGCCTAATGAGGGAAAGTCAAAATATAATGAAAAAAACGTTCTCACATTAATGATAGTATAATTTAATTAATTTCCTTTTGGGTTCCATTTTACATGTCACATCAACAACAACTAAAACCCTTGTATGTGAAGACAGTTTGAATATTTACTTCACGTGTAAACTCGCTGACTAGTTCAGGTAAACTGGTCAAATCAGGGTTGAATAGTGTTTTCAAGTCAATCGAACTGCACTAGGTTTTACTCACTTGGTCTCTGAATGGTCATTTCAGTTCACACTGAAAACGTAAAAGTGCCATGAATAATTTGGTACAAAAAATAATAATAGCATGTATATTACAATTACAGTAGATTAAATCCATGAAGTTAACAATGTAATAATTCTGTTGCATGTTAAACTGGAACGGAAGGTTTATGAACAAGTTGGCTTGACAATGTCATTTTATCATTAGGGTACAGAATAAGAAGTTAATGAAGACATAAGGTGGAGTTATGAGAAGGGGCAGCTTTGCAGGAGGTTTATGGAAGCCTTGGTGGCTATGAAGATAAAGAGTTTACACAGCAAGCTCAGGTTGATTTGATTCTGGAATTCTTCTGGATGTAACATGTAATCAATTGACAGTAAATGACAGGAATAGATGCATGATGCTCCTTGAGGCAGCAGAAAGAAACATGGACCCATCACTGAGAGGCTCCTTAGTTTCTGAGTAGTGGTGGCTTAAACCGTTAAGGCTGTGGGTTACTGATCAAAACGTTGGGGCTTCAAGCCCCAGCACTGCCACTGGTGAGTTCTTAAGCAAGGCCCTTAACCCTATCTGCTCCGGGGGTGCTGTATACTGGCTCACCCTGCACTCTGACCCCAGCTTCCAGAAGCCATATGAAATAAAATCCTAGTGTCAGTAGCCAATTTAGGGTCAGAATTAAGGAGCTATTGTTTATATACCTCAATATGAGACTATTTGGTTTTGTACAGTCCTGGAGCACATCTGGCATGGGTCCATCTACAGCAGTCTCTGAAAACGCAGGCTACGCAGAAAGAGAGAGAAGATAATAAACTCTAATCTAATGAGCTTTCAAAATGCAATGCACATTAATATGTTTTAAACAGGCGATACTGTTTTGTGCCTCAATAATATTTATTTATAAAGTATTTATTACTATTTATTTGTATTTCGTATGTGGCTGCTTTTTCTGATATTTAAATGAGCCACACACACACATTATAGCTTCAATATGACCATCACGTTATGACTTGGTTTCCCCTCTTTGCCTCCTTTGATAAGAAATACAAGAAGCTCCCCTGAGTATAAGAACCCTCTTGTAATAGAAAATAGAAACTATAAATAAATTCCAACCATTATTTGTTATATTTTAAGAGAAACTGAGACTGGTACATATCCTATAAGAAGTGGAACTATATACTGTAGGCTAATAATTCAACATTGAGAATTTTGCAGTATGCTATATTCATAGATATGATATTTCCCAGGCTTGTCAAGCCAACTTTAAAATTTCTTTCTCGAATTTTATTACTTTTTTTTTTTTTTAACATCTTTTAAGTGGTAGCCTACATTACATTGTGAAGTGTTTAGATATAATAAGTCCCGGGCATATTGAAGGGTACCTTTGCTGTTGAACACTGTACAGTTTTGTTAAAAATAAATAAAATAAAATAATAATAATTCAATATTGAGTACAACATACAATTCCAGATTCTCTTAATGTACTGTCTTGTGTCCTATTTTTTATCTGGAAAACAACTGAATGTTTTTGGTGAGAGTGAATTGTGAAATGTGTGTTGCAGTGTTTTGGTGTGTCATCACAATTTTGCTAATGCTAACTATTAACCTCAGATTTGCAGCATAATTATGCTAACCAGCTGCACTTAGCCATGTTGTTAGCCATGATAATTCTATTACATTCTCTATTATTTCCAAAAGCTGCTATTTATTTCTCATATACAAGAGTAAAAGTAGTTTTAAATTCTTTCTGGTACTACTGTATGTAGCCAAAAGATGAGGTAAGTTTCTCTTAATATCTCGACTTATTTAGCTTAGTTAGCCTTAGCTCACTAACTGTTCCAGAGTTAGAGAGGGATTTAGTCTAGTGTTCAAAGCTAGTTAGCTTTGTAGCCATAGATAGTTCAGAGGCAATTCGGAACAATTTAGAAGCAATTACTAAGGAGATAAAGTGTTGTGTAAAATGTCATAACATTATCAGATGTGTTTTATTTTTGCGGGTTTGTGGGTTTTGGCAGGAAATTGCTCTCCACTGAATCTTTTAGTGGTACACAGTACGAGATGGCCTACATTACCCCTGCTACAAGGTGGTATCAAAAATTTTCGAGATTAGCTCTGTTTATAAGCTCAGTTTTTTCGCCGTATGTCCTCAGACGTCTGCCCGTAGAATTTGCTATTGACGGTCTGGCCCCTAGGGACGAATTCTGGATACACAATGTTGAAAAAGTCGATGAGTATACACTTAGTCAAACTGCGGACCTGTCGTGGAGATAATAGGCTCTTCCACTGTAAAGACTGTTGCTTCGTCTCAGGGTTGTACCCATACACCCACGGTTCGTCAACGGTAATGATCCTCGACATGAAGGACGGGTCATCAACGGCACGCTGAGAGAGTTCTTGGCAGATTTTGACGTGATGTTCCTTCTGCTCCAGGATCAGCAGCCTGGGGACGAACTTAGCAGCAACACGGCACATGTTCAAATCACACATGAGGATTGCCTGGACTGTTCATTGCCTGGACTGTTCATGGCAGCAATGTTGTGGATTCGATCATAATGCACAAGTTGCCAAATGGTTTTGACATTTTCAGGGGGTGAGCTCATTGAAGGTCCTCCTGATCTCTTGTCATCTTCCAAAGCACCACAAACAAATCACTGCAGTATCGCCATAAACCGAATCATTTCAAACATCTTTGTGGCAGATTTGCCTAGCATCACGCAAAATTTCACGTTTGCTTTTTGTTCTAACTTGTTGTCCATGATGAAATAGCAGACGGTGTAACGCACATGGTCAGAATAGCACCAATTGCCTTGTTACAAAACTAGTCTCTTAACTTTTTGATACCACCTCGTAAATATTTCTGTACTGAACACAGCTGGAAAAATGTACTCCTTAGTGTACCACTTTATAGAGTTATGCTTACAAATAAATGCATACGCTTGAGAGGTGGAGTTTCTCTCAGATGAGCCATCTTGCTAGCTTATTTTTTGTGCAAAGTTGATCAATTGTTCAGCTGTAAAACTAAGTGTTGCAAAATACGTAATCTTGAACTGCATGCTAAAAGCAACTGTCAGTCATCAAGGGTCATGAAATGGAGTTTTAAACATGCAGCTGTTAGCAGGACAGCTTGCAAGCTAGCAGAAGAAGTAATTTGTATAGTCTAAAGTCTTATGAATTTCTTTGCTACACAAAAGTTTTAGCTTCCTTGCAAAGTTTTAGCATCTCTAGTAGTATTTGCTAACATGCCATGTGTTTATAACTTTATAATGATAATAATCATTTCCAGGCAAAATTGCTAACTCCACTTGTTCCACATTTCTGCATGCAGCAACTGATTCAGATGTTAGTATGCTCTGTTTCCACATGTTAACCTAAAACAGGAACATAAAATTTGACAACAGCAACAAAGAAATGAGTGCTCAATGTTTTTTTTAATTGTTTATCCATGTTGTATGAACTTATGTTGAATTACATGTCCACATGTTAAAGTACATGAGTGCAAGTGCAAATATTTAGCTCGTGCTTTCTCAAAGTGCTAAGGGAGACTCGGTAAAGTGCGTTAGCTAGGGTAGCATCATGCGTACAGCCAGGAAAGACAAAGTTTTAAAGCTACGTCACGACACAGCAGCTCAACATGGACCAACATGAAAAAGAATTAATAAATTAAAAAATCCTTAACAACAACAAGCAGAAAAGTTTGATTGCGCTTGCATGCCAAATCACGCTATCAACATTACTGTAGCTACATGGCTGGTCAGGACTGGGAAAGGTTCTCAGACTATTGCACATTAAGCACAGAAGATCACTTTTGCTCTGTTTAATCTAAACTCTAGGATAAGGTGCTGATAAAGATCCACAAAACATCAACTGACAATTCAGACTAGAAACTTGAAACCATAAATACAACGGTACAATATATTAATTAACATCATTGTCAAAGCGATTGTGTGTTTTTTGTTTTTTTTTCCTTCGTCTACTCTTGCGATGCATTGTGATAATTTGCCAGGCTTTAACTATTGAGCTAAGGAGCGAATGGATGACGTGGATTCTGCTGTGGCTGACTCGAGAGGTTGCAGCCCTGCACAATATTCATTTGTTCTTCTGGGCCTTCTGGGCAGACTTGGTGATCTTGCCTGAAGTGGCCGTCTTCTTGTCCACACCCTTAATCACACCCACTGCCACCGTCTGACGCATGTCACGTACAGCAAAGCGCCCTGGGAGAGAGAAACCAAATTATGTAATTTTATTTACGCTTAGGGATCAAGTCGATAAAACAAAAAAAGAGAGAGGGGGGATTCCTTACCGAGGGGAGGATACTCAGAGAAGCTCTCGACACACATGGGCTTGCCCGGGATCATGTCCACAATGGCGGCATCGCCAGACTTGAGTGATTTGGGGTTGTCCTCTAGTTTCTTCCCTGAACGACGATCGATCTTCTCTTTTAGTTCTGCAAACTTGCAGGCGATATGGGCCGTGTGGCAGTCCAGCACTGGGGCATAGCCAGCGCTAATCTGGCCAGGGTGGTTCAGGATGATGACCTTTGTGTAGATGAAAAACAGGAAATAAAAATTATGGACCTAAATGTGATGGTTCTCTTCCGCCTTTCTCATTAGTTTATACTTGTGTCTGATTTTGGTGATCTAATTTGGCCTTGATTTGCCCATTTCTCATGACATCTTATAATTGTAATCTATCTATCCATCCATCTATGCGAAATCAGCAGGGAAGCTGTTATTCAGCTATTTTTGAAGTTTGCATTCAAATTTAAAATGATCTTAACTTCTAAGATCGTCTGCTCACCTGTGCAGTAAAGGTAGCGGCTTCCTGCGGAGGGTCGTTCTTGCTATCTCCCGCCACATTTCCGCGACGGATATCCTTAACAGAGACGTTTTTCACGTTAAATCCCACGTTATCTCCAGGCAGCGCTTCAGACAAGGCCTCATGGTGCATTTCAACAGACTTGACCTCAGTGGTCACATTCACAGGAGCAAATGTCACAACCATGCCAGGTTTCAGGATGCCGGTCTCAACTCGTCCGACCGGGACAGTACCGATACCTGTGAAAGAGAAGACCCCTTAAAGTGTTATCGCTTCGGTTTGTGATATTGCCGCACAACAGACTTTAATAGCATTTGCAGTGAGTTCGGCTGGTATGATTTTCACACTGATGACTAAACATGTTAGCTTTGAGAAAAAATAAACATATAAAAAAATCCTCCTGTCTGGGCTGACAAATGCGTTTCCTCACCTCCAATCTTGTAAACATCCTGGAGTGGGAGGCGCAGTGGTTTGTCAGTTGGCCGGGTTGGTGGCTGAATGGCATCCAGAGCCTCTAATAAAGTCGTTCCTGAGGCGCTCCCTTCCTTGCGGTTGATCTTCCAGCCTTTAAACCAGGTCATCTGTGCAAAGCATAACCAGCCATACTGAATATATTATGTAACTCAACATCATGGTACAGCTTTGATATCTGTATACAGGTTTGATCGATTATTTAATCTCAGCATTGTACTAACATTTGGGCTAGCCTCGAGCATGTTATCTCCGTTCCAGCCAGAGATTGGCACGAAGGCCACTGTTTCAGGATTGTAGCCAATTTTCTTGATGTAGGTGCTAACTTCCTTCACAATCTCCTCATAGCGCTTCTGGCTGTAATTAGGTTCTGTCGAGTCCATCTTGTTCACGCCTACGATCAGCTGCTTCACACCGAGCGTGTATGCCAACAGGGCATGCTCTCGAGTCTGACCATTCTTCGAGATGCCGGCTTCAAATTCACCCACACCTGCTGCCACGATTAGCACGGCACAGTCCGCCTGTGCTCGTGGACAAAAAAAGGAGTCATTCAATAGCAATTAACAAAAAAATGCATAATCTTACACCTAGGCTATTTACCACAGAAGTTTATTACACAATTTACGTGCATTAAATTACACATGCAAGTGCTTAAGATATTCAGAAGAAATTCCAAGAAACAGACCTGGGAAGTACCAGTGATCATGTTCTTTATAAAGTCTCTGTGTCCAGGGGCATCAATGATGGTGACATAGTACTTGCTGGTCTCAAATTTCCAGAGGGAGATATCGATTGTGATACCACGCTCCCGCTCGGCCTTCAGCTTATCCAGAACCCAAGCATACTTAAAAGAACCCTTACCCATCTGAAATGTAAAAACAATACAGATATTGAGACTAAAAGCTTGTTACGCCAAGCAAAATTAGATGATATTTATATAGATGCTAAACTGCACTATGCATTGTCCTATAGACAATTTATTCTGTACAGATGATTCGCAAAACCTTTGTAATATTTAGAAATCTTTAAAAAATACTGTATACAATATCAGGTTCAAATCTGAGTGTGTTACCTCAGCAGCCTCCTTCTCAAACTTTTCAATGGTCCTCTTGTCGATGCCACCACACTTGTAGATGAGATGCCCAGTGGTGGTGGATTTCCCGGAGTCCACATGGCCGATGACCACTATATTGATGTGTAACTTTTCCTTTCCCATAGCTTTGCGTTGGTGGGATTACAGTAGGGTAATAGATTCTACAGTGAAACAAAAACTGAATAATTAATTTCACATACTGTATAATTTTATATTATACAGTATGTGTATATATTAGTAATGTCATAATCACTCAATAAAAAGAACAATGCGTTGTTTCTGTTGTTGTTAATAAGTTGTGATGACAGTAAGAGAGTGAAACTACATCAAAATTGAAAATAGACATATAAAGCTGTGGCTAATGCTGTCCAACTTTTTCCCTGGCTCCTTTATAACTTGATTAAAATGGTCAATAATTGTTAGCGATTTTCTAATGGCCCTCCTGCTGTGTTATTTTCTTGACATTATGGAAATTGTTTTGTATGATGATGTATGTCTGCTGTGAAGATTTGAATCTTTATCGGTGACATTTTATATTATGTTTTGGGTTTGGGTATTTGGGAACGACAACTGGCCCAACGTACATGCTTTTGGACTATGGGAGGAAACCAGAGTACCCGGAGGAAACCTACCAAGCATGGGGAGAGCATGTAAACTCCATGCACACAGACCCGAGATGGGAGTCGAACCCGACGCTGGAGGTGCAAGGTGACAGTGCTAACCACTAAGCCACCAGGCTGCCAATTTATATTATAATACATCACAAAGTGAAAGGAAAATTGTATTCCCTAATTCTGTGCCCTAACATTGTTAAAACAGTAGATATCAGGCTAATCAGGACATCTTTTTAAACTCGATAATTGTTAAGCTTATAATCTAGTTGTTGATGTCTCGTTGCTATTTATATGACTAGAGGAACCCGATCCTGACATAGAGTTTGTGGTCAACTCGCTGCTAACTCCTGCTCCAATATTTCGGCAGATATATATTATACCTCACAGTATGACCTGAAAGGTGATGATGATGATGGTGTCTACTGTTGCACGGTGAGGGACACCTCCTACACCGCATCTTCTGTAAATATGAGCTCGCCCTGACATACCCGTTTTCACCATAGACAACATTGCAGAACACTTGTGACACGCTCAAAGTTGATGACGATGCTGCCTACTGTGCACGTGTCCATACACCGCACGCGTTGCTTTCAAGTAGGAAATATACACAAAAGAGACTAGATATGGTGGAACAGCTCCAAGAACTAGGGCGAGCAGAAGGCAATGTTAAAGGTCTTATAGAATGGGCTGTCAGTGATCAGGGAAGTTCTTATTTTGATATTTAGTTTCCTTGTGGGATTTCTCTGAGAAATCACACACTAATTAAACACTTGGGACTTTTCGAGCCATGGCTTCAGAATATATTTTTATTTATTTGTAATAAACACAGAATTTTTCTCATAAAACATTCGCCTTAGGCTTTGAATAAATAAAAGCCTTTTAGAAAAAGCACAAAGCTAAATAAATGAATAAATAAATAAATAAATAAGCGGCCATGTTTTCTTCAGCCGGTGCGTTGTCTAGGTAACAAGCGCGCGCGCCACCTATGCGGCAAATCCTAATCCCAATCTAATCAGACGGGCGCGCGCTCTACAGTATGGTTAAAATTTTATTCACCGAAATACGTTTCGACGTCGCGCGCCGTGCACCTTGCTCCAGATCACGGTAACGGCCGGTCCTAACTGCAAATTTACGTCTTGCAATCTATAAACATGTCACATGACGGTGAGCGCGCTAACGGTACTGCGCCGCGCGCGCATCATTAGGACGGCCGCGACACGGCGCGCGCGCGCAAGGACGATAACATTCTAAGGTCATGTTTAAAAAAAAAATTAATAAAAAAAAAAAAAATGTATAAATAATTAACTTTTTTCCCCCCCTTTTTAGAATCCCTGAATCAACATCTCGCATGCTGTCTTCGCAATTTCTCGCAAACACATAGACACTCATGTAGTAAAATACAGAGACAAGCCACAACAGAGCGCAAAATCGTTCACACAGGTATAAATATGTTGTATTAATAATGATATCCGACCTGGCTGGCGATGCTGGAGGCCTGGCGCAGGAGCAGCGCGGACACACTGGCGGTGTTCAGTTCCCTCAGATACTGTACCGAGGCTTGGATACCGCGGATGACGTCTGTTAAAAGAAACAAGATGTAATATCTGTGTCCTCCAGCAGATGGCGCGATCAATCAGTGAGAACTCCAGTGCAGTGGGAGATAATTCACAACAGAATAAAGTAAATGTTTTTGGCAACCACATGCTCACCTTTTAGGCATAATCGTCAAACATGCAAATGAATAATTACCCTGTGGAAGCGGATACTTATCACCTGGGTTTTTTGGGGGATATTTTGGTTCATGCACATGCTATTCGACACATCGGGCAATGGATAGTCCCCAGCCTGGAGATGCACTGTATGGACAAAAGTATTCAGCTAAACCTATTAATTATTGAATTCAGGTGTTTTCATCAGGACCCTTATCCCCAGTTAAGGGCAATCTTAATGCTTCAATATACCAAGACATCTTGGACAATGCTATGCTTCCAACTTTGTGGCAACAGTTTGGGGAAGGCCATTTTCTCTTCAACATGACCGTGACCCAGTGCACAAATCAAGGACTATAAACACATGGTTTGATGAGTTCTGTGTGAAGAACTTGACTGGGCCGCACAGAGCCCTGTGACCTCAACCCCATGAAACACCTTTGGGATGAACTGGAACAGAGATTGTGAGCCAGGCCTTCTCGACTAACATCAGTGTGTGACCTCATAATACTGTACAGAATGAATCGGCAAGAATTCCCACAGAAACTCCGCAAAATCTTGTGTCTTCCAAGAAGAGTATAAGCTGTTATAGGTGCAAAAGGAGGACCAATGCCATATTGAAGTATATGTATTTGGATACAATGTCATTGCCAGTTTGGCCAAATAGTGTACATCTTTTATTTCTGTGGCAGTTACCTAAGGGGTCGGGTTTCCAGCTTGACGCCCGATTATCATTCACACACCACAGGCAATTTGGGAACGCCAATTTTGCTAAAAAACATCTCAATGATTGCCAAGACTTTTGGGAAAATACCTTGTGGACCGACGAGACAAAAGTTGAACTTTTTGGAAGGTGCGTGTCCCG
>JAOVVA010000028.1:10755109-10783949 GCA_028565275.1 Leiocassis micropogon | reverse complement strand
TAGATCACCATCTGCCCGGGAAGACGGTGCCAAGGAAACTTATCGGACTGCTTTTAGAAAGTTCTGGACTACGTCCCAATCCTCACGCTGCCATACTGCATGTTATAATTGTATGCAAACTATTTTTGCATAATATTTTGTACAGTACTCACTGTTGTCTCAACATTTCCATCTGGTAAGAGTCTAGTAGGAAGGAAGTGTTTTTTTTTTTTTTTTTGGTAAGATAAAGTTTATCCTAAATGGGCATTTGTTCTTCTGTATGTGCGGAGAAGAGCATGGCTTGGGTGGCTTTAAGAGAGAGGTGTTGCCTTGTACATAGGAACAACCATTATTGTGTTATTTTTATTTGACTCATTCATTGATTCATTCATTTATCTTCTATATCATTTTATCCTGGGTACAGGGTCGTGGGGGCCTGGATCCTATCCCAGGAGACTTACATGAGACAGGGTACACCCTGAACAGGGTGCCAATCCATCACAGGACATACGCACATGGGTAATTTAGGAACACCTATTAGCCTAATCTGTATGTCTTTGGACTGCCCACCAAGCACAAGGAGAACATGCAAACTCCATGCACACAGATCGAACCCAGATCCTGGAGGTGCGAGGCCACAGTGCTAAGCACTACGCCACCGTGCCACCATTATTGTCTTATTTTATATTTTTTATGTACAATGTCAAGAACAAAATGTGAACTTTTTGAAATTTATGAACAAAATGTGAACTTTTAAAAATTTCATGGAATTTGCTTTTGGATTCACATACTTCTTCCACTAGGAGGTTTATATGGTTGTTCTCAATAAAGGTACAGTATAAAAGATCTGATTTTTTTCTTGTTATTATTTTAGGCACATTATATGTGTCAATACTTTTGACCTAGATGATGATTAGATCACAATTTATGATGAATTAATAAAGAAAACCATGAAATTTCATACTTTTTCTTGCCACTGTAGATGCATGTATGTATTAGCATTAGTCAGATGAGATGAACTGTTAATTGATAATCAATTATATACCAGTAAACTGGTGACAGGATCATGGACACCCAAAGCCAGGCAGTCTGATCCAATCCTACAGAAAATCCAATGCAGCACAAATTCCAAAAATAATTCGATGCTGGCCACGATAGAAGGGGACCAGAATAACCAGTGATTGTGTGTGCAATACAATCTCTATTTAACTTTCTCATGATTTAATATAAATGAATGATTTGTGAGGAAGAAACACATATCAGCATTAAGAATCCGAATCTTCCAAATTTATCCTTCTGACAAACTTGCTCACGTTTCATTCCCTCTCTTTCCTTCACTGCCACTATGATTGGGTGATATTTTTAAAAATCTAGGTCCTGGGGCCACCTGGGGAAAACAGAACCAAATTCAGGCCATGAAACAAACCCAGGCCAAGTACAAAGGATGTCAGTAATATATTACTAACCCATAGCTCCCCACCAGGGTTACTTTATTAAAAAGGAAAGAAAAGAAAGGAATATTATATTAATGGAGGCAAATCCAGTCAATTTGGAAATCGGTCCAGCTTGACAAGCATAAAGTTGGATTTTTCTTCTTCCAAAAAAAAAGAAAAGAAAAAAGACACGGTAAGAGGCGCAATTGCTTATTTTTGCTTCTCTGTACTTTGATTTGGTTCTATTTTTAACATGGAATGTGTCTTGAGCTTACGTAACCAAAATAACAGTTAAGGCATGCTTTCAAAAAAAAAACACACACACACACACACACACACACACACACACACACACACTGTTTGGGTGTCATGGTTGTTTGCATGATTGCAGTTTGGTCAAAATCCAACAATTGTGATAGTCGCCCTTCGTTTCTGATCTGAGAACAGTTTTTGTGAAGCATAAGATGAAATTTTGGGCTAAGAGAACTGAGCTACAGGGTGTGAAGTCAGTATGTGGAGCAGATTGCGTTTGGGATTTAAATCTGTGCATAGATTATAAAGAGTCAGGATTCATTAAACGTAGTAACCTTTTTTAAAAGGTCGACCATTGACTTCGTAAATAATATGAACACAGGGTTGAGAATTTGTCACACGGTATTGCTCACTCTGTAGTTGTACAGAGCGCTGATTGACAGGGGCTCAGTAGAGATAATCTACTCTCAATATGTAGAGGCTGGAAATGCCATCTGTTAGAGGATTCACTCTCTCACACTCTGCAAGCCATGAGCAACAATGAGGCTAACTGACACTTCGGCTACAACAAGATATTTCAGTAATGTATGATGTTTTTCTGTCATGATTGATTACTTGTCCAACATTCGATTTTGATCCCTTTTTTGGGATTATACAGTATTGTTGCTCAGTGTTGGGTTTCTTGCCTGCCATGTGGAAGGCCCAGGTTCAATTCCCACCTAATGCCCAAACCCCAGGCACTGGGAGCAGTGTCGGTCCCAAGCCCAGAGGAAAATGGGAGGGTTGCGTAAAACCTGTGCCAAGTTATGTGCGGATCGGATTATCCGACTCCTCGACGGGAGCAGATAATAGACTTTCAATTGTTAGCCTAGAGTAGACTGTATGGGCAAAATTTTGTATCACACCCATACAGTATGTGATGCTTCTCCAAACTGTTGCCACAAAGGTATAAGTACACAATTGTATAGAATCTCTTTGTTTACTGTATTCCAGTTTTCTTAAATTGCCTTCCAAACATAACATGGTTTAATGCTAATATTTACAATAAATAACTGGAACCGCCAGAAGGTTGGCAGTTCAAGCCCCAGCTCCAGCAGGTTGCCATTGTTGGGCCCTTGAGCACGGCCCTTAACCCTATCTGGTCCAGAAAAGAAAAAAAAAGAAATTTCAGAAAGCAGGTAATGCACACTCCCAACATCGCTGACACTTCTTAATCCTCTCACGTCGTCTCCCCAGCCACGACCGAAATGTGAATCAGAAAGACAAAAGTTCCTCTGTGTGAGTTCTGCTTTAACAGAGTGACTCTAGAAAAGATTATACTTACTTCACTTGACATTGTCAATCTCATGAGGACCTTTTGGGAACCAAACATTTCATAAACAACCCACACATAATAGCACACACACTCCTCTGACACTGTACAGTCATTAAAGTGAGTTTGATGTACTGCCCTGCTTCATAGAAATAATGGAAACATTAACAATACACTTATGAAAAGGCTAAATTTAGCTCTTTTAGTGGTTCTGTATGGAAATCTACATAGCAAGCTTTTACAAAAGCTCCCAAGTATGACTTCTTCAGAATGCTAGAACTGTTAACCATGCAAAGAACCTCTGAGAAAGCTTTTTTTAAATAAAAAAAAACTTCATACAGATAACATACAGTATTTGTTGGGTTCTTCAGGGTTTCTGAATTCAGGTCTTTGTGGAACTTCTGTGCTTCGGTTTCCTCTGGGTTCTCTGGTAACCTTCAACCTCAACAGAACACTTCAACAGACTTGTAATTACTTGCCTGGTGTTCCATCCAGCAGGGGCACAGGCAGGATTATATTTTATAGTACGTATAAAAAAATGTATACAGGTAGGTGCAATGCATGCATATACAGTAGGACTACTCAAATTTGATTTAATAAGAGAAAGCGCAAATGATTCCATAATAAATATGTGGTATATTTGATTAATCCACCATATGCATTTCTAGGCTACTTGTTTGCCTGATAACACACAAGATAACCTAAATCAGGCCACATTTCCAACACCACAAGAAATGTGCATTCACTACCAGACGCAAGTGCACATATCCAGGGTGTATCCCCCTCATCTCTGATCCCTAGCCATCGGTTGGTAGATGGGGTCGTCCTCTTAGCCAATGTGACGCTGTGGGTGGAGCTGGATTCCCGAACATCCCAGTGACAGCTTGTATGGTGACATCACACCAAAATTTAATCGATGTTCCATTATTTATGATTAGACTTTTCAGAGAAAGTTTGAATTGCAAAAAAAGAAGAAAAAGAAATCAGGCAACTGGCCGACATCAGAATTGAAAAGATCAGATTCCGTGTGCTTTGAGCTGCTCAACCTGTTGTGCAAAAACAAATAAAAATATAGTTTAGCCAAAGCTAAAGCATTATTAAAACTGCATTATCAGAGTGATGATATCATAATCATGTTGTCATCGTGCTGATGTCGTAGTGCTTGGTCCCTAATAAATAAATCCTTAAAAGAACAACAGGGCCCTTGCAACATTAGCACTATTAAAACAGCATTATCAGAGAGATGGCGATGACATCATAGTCAAGTCTTGGGCCCTAACAAGATCCCATATCTGAGCCACATATGAGGGGGGGGGATTATTTGGTTCACTTTTGCCTGCAGTTTCAATACAGTCTTGATGAAGATGAATGAATAAAAGAATCCATTTCTTGTATGGCTTAATGGAACCTTTGTTGTTAGTTTTTCTGCTGGTCTCGTCCACGGGTTGCCATTGTAGACCATCCGCACACAATATGGCACAGGTTTTTTTTAAACGCCAAATGCCCATCCTGACACAACCCACCCATTTTATCCAGGCTGGGGTTAGGGCCTTCCGCATGGCAGGTGAATAACCTACTATGGAACCACCAATGCCTCTTCTACATGGGACCTTTGAAGGGTTTGGAAATGGAATGTTTGGAAAAGGCTTATTTCGAAATAGAATTGTTAAATACACTTGTACACATACATGCATCTACCTGTTGGTCTTTTGGCTGCTCCCTCATCAAGGGGTCGCCACGCCGGAGCATCCCATCCACACGACAGCTTGGCCTGGGATTTATACCTGATGCTCTTCCGTCTGACCCTCCCATTTTTTCCAGGCTTGTGACCGGCACTGCATCGAGTGCGTAGATTGAACCTCAATATAGTTAGATACAGTAAACGCGCATCAGCTCAGTGGTTGGTTTCTTGCCCGCCATGCGGAAGGCTCGGGTTCGATTTCAACCCGATGCCCAAGCAAACCCGGATGCAGTGCCGGTCTCAAGCCTGGATAAATTCAGAGGGTTACGTCAGGAAACAGTGTCTGGTGTAAAACATGTACCAAAGTTGTTTATGGATCGGATGGCCCACTGTGGTGACCTCTTGATGAGGGAGCAGGTTTTAAACATGACTTTTTTTTTTTTTTCAAACTTTCCAACTTTTTATTTTTAACCAAATGTAATCATTTCTGTCTCCTGTTGCCTTAAGAAAGTCATATTACTACTTAGAATAATCTTGTGCCAGTTATTGCAGTGAAACAAGTTGGCAAATTAGGAATATTTTCCCACGGCTTTCCAGGGAACCCCCCCCTTCCATCCTCCTCCTCCTTCTTCCTACGCGTGCACGTCGGCGCGCTCCCGATAAACCCTCTGTGGCGGGAGCGCGCACTCGAGGATAAGGTTTTTTTTTATTTCGCTCCCGCGCTGTTCACACACAGAGCGAAGGCTGCAGGCAGCGAGGCGCTGAGGGCTGGGACAAGTTTGCTCTGGTCGCTTCTGAATGTGGATCATTCGGTCAGTCCGTCCGGTGCTGATATGCCCGGAGTTACGGTGAGTTTGATCGAGTTTTCACGTCGCAGCCTGTGATATAAAGTGCGCTGTCGGTATCGATTAGGAGTGAATCCTTGTCTGAATTAAAGACAGCTCGGCAACAGCGTCCTGATTTACACACACACACACACACACACACACACAGCATTGTTTTTAGTTTTAGTGAGATCTGCAAGTGCGCAACATTTTATTACCAGGATTTAAAATGTTACTATGAATGAAGTTTTCTTGTTTGATCTTGTTTTGACTAACATAAAACATTCCTAAGTATCAATAAACATCTGCAAAGTTATTAACCATTGAATAGCTCTAAACCAATGATCAATAGTCTAATGAGAAAATGTTTCTCACAGAGCTTGAAGAATTAAGGTTTAATTAAAAAAAATATATTATTAATTATTCCTTATGTCATATATATATTTTTTAATTGACTTTTCTTTTCTTTAGATAACAGCACCTGTGGTATTCTTCAAGAATCCAGTGCAACTAGAAAACAGACCGGTCCTGTCAAATTCTGCGTAGAACATGAAAGCGAAACTCGCCTAAAAGCCACAGGCTGATTTTTATCCTATATCTTTTTGCCTCTTTTGCACGATTTGATTTGCACTTTCAAAATGATCAAAAGTGAACCCAAAAGTGACCGAGTCCTAAGGAGTGCCTCTCCTCACAGAAACGCGTACAAATCTGACTTCCATTCCATCAAATGCTCCTTCGAAGGACCTTCTATTGTTTACTCCTACGGAGGCAGCGAGGGTCGAGGGAGACCCTCCGGTACCCGGGTGAATGAAATCAAGAACATCTTTCTTCAAATGGATTCCCAGCAACCGCAGGACGGAGCAAGCCAGACCAAACCCGGACCGGTTAAACCGCAACGAAGCACCACGTCGTACAGGTCTAGCATGGGAAGTGCGTCCAGCGTGGAATCGGGCACCTCGGAAGTGGTAAGGAAATCGGAGGACATCTCGTTTAATAAAGTTGCACTGGCTGAGAAGTTCTCGGAGACCAGAAAGCTCTTCGAGAGTGGACTACCGACAGACAGGAATGTACCCGGAAGATCTCTCAGCAGATCGTCTGTGCGTAGTGTTTCGGAGGAAGGCAGGTGTGTGAAGAAGCTAACCGAAAAGACTGACCACATTCAGAAAACAGGAGAACAACCAAAGGTAGACAAGGACAGAGGAACAACTGATCGTGAGAAGCCACAACACAAGCCTGCGGTGATGATGAAAAATGCAGGACCCATATCCAGGAGACTGGAGAGCTTCATGTTAGACAGTGACAGTGAGTCCTTGTCCGGACCATCTGTTTCAACCCGTTCACAGAGTCCAAGTAGTCATTCCCAACCACCGTCGTCCCCAAACAGTGAGCATTCGGACCCTCCACTATCGCCAGATAGTGACAGTTCTCCAACATCCTACTCTGTTTGGCCTGAAAGTCCTTCTGGCCAGGCAGATCCTAACATATCACAAACAGAGTCCCAGTGTTCCCCCATGCCAGTGAATGGAGTCTGTGCAGAAGAAAGCCCTGATTGGAGTAACCAAAGCACAAACAACACATTGGACAACGCTAATGGAACTTCAGTTTCTGTTGTCTCAACTGAACCAACTGTCCTTTTTAAAAGTGAGAAGCGCCATCGTTTGTCTCTGAGCAGTGGTTCGGTCAGTCCTTCAGTAGATGGAAATGAATCTTTGGAACTGAATGTCTCCAAAGGGAAGCAACACAAGGAGAAGTTTAGTAGCCCGGGTCTTTCAACAGTTCGAGCTGAGTTAGTGGTGGTCAATAATGAATCATCAGAGGGTGAGAGTAATGAGGAAGACCGCAATGCAGATGATGTTTTTGAGGAAGTCATTAATGAGAAAACTACCACAAAGTTTCATTCAGACAAGGAGCTTGCAGACAGCAAGGAGGTCCAAATGATATATCATGAAGATGAATCAGGGAGGGACTCTAGGGTAGGGGAGGAGAAAAAGAAGGAGGGGGTGGACAAAACAATAACTGTAGGAGACCAAGATAAGGAAATGCAGGAAAAATTGCTTGAGGGTAAAAGTATGCATAAAGAGGAGCAGAAGGAGGAAAATGAGTATGAGAAGGTGAAGGCTTCAGGACAGGAACAGGACATGGGAAAGCAAGTGCCAGAGGAACTATGTCAACACAGTGAGATGAAAGCTGAAGAGAAAGTGATGGAAGAAGCAGAAAGCACCATACAGAAAAATCAGAGGGAGACCGAGAAGAATGGGGGAGAAGAGAATGACGTGGCTTTAGAGGAAGAGGACGATGAACATGATGTTGAAGACCGGCAACAGCAAGTGAATGAGGACTCTGCTGGGAAGAGACCTTTGATATGTGGTATTGAGAATGCTGCTTTTGTGGATGATCGGGAAAGTAAGTTGGACTATCAGCAAAATGGACAGGACAGTGAGGCAGACCATGACCAGTTGCAGGAATATGAGGAGCTTTCAGGGCTGTCCGATGAAGAAGAGCTTAGCCCAAAAAGGAAGATCAGATTCTCCACTGCTCCTATCAAGGTATGGTTAATTTATCCAGGTTTTTGTCTTGACTATAAAATCCCTACTTTACCATAACAATAGATGAATGAATAGCTAATGCAATCTGTGTTACACAGAGGATTTCTGTTTTTTTAAACAATGTGTATGACCCAGTCTATTATCATAACCAAAACTGTCTCACAAGACTTTCCAAAGGCCTGCTTGTCTGTCTTGGTCACTCCCAGAACCTCCTTTTGTTGGCAAGTGTTTTTGTGTATGCACATCCTTCCTCTACATTTTTATACAAGATCTCACATGTTGGTAAAAGTGTTTTCAGTACCTACATGTTGTGCAATATTGGCAACCCATGATCAGGCTTGCTGTTCCTCACATGTTTTCAGTAGTAATTAGTGCACTCAAGTTTGAGGAAACAATTTTTGGACGAAGGTCCTGTCTGAGCTTGCATTTAATTCAGGCATGTTTTTTTTTCTTTTCTTTTTTTCTGATAATGTGGAAAGAGAAACATAAAAAAAGAAAGAGAAATAGCCTTAGGTATAGCTTATTTCTATGTGCTAAGCTGTTAGCTTGAACTGGAACATGGTTGGAATTGGCCACAACTTTTTCACAGGTGGTAACCTAATGGTGGATGAAGGTTAATTCCAGCTACTTGAGCTCATGCGTGTGAGAAAAATAAAAGGTCTTGGCGCAATAATGCTGGTCTGTGGTGGGGGTAGGACCTCACACAAATCCCATCCTACTGTATGTACTTAGGATGTTGTGTGAGGTTCCTGATGTCATCATGTTTGGTCCTGTTAGGAGAACTGTTTTCAGATTATTTTAATGATGAGCAGTACCATGTTTACCATCATTTTTGACACCTCTTTGCAAATCTATACACGTTGACTGGCCCTGCTCCTACTGTAAAAATAGCCTACCACAATGGGTCCATGTTGGATAATTATAAGATCTTATCTTACTTATACACTGCCTGTTGTGGTTTCTGCATGGTTTATGTAAAGGACTTCCAACTCCAGCATCAATGTTTTTCCTTCTAAGAGATAGACGGGTGCATGAAAGCTAAACCACTAGGATTCAGTGAAAGCCATGGGACAATCCAACAAGTGTTTGGAGGACAGATACGTTTTAATGCTCATGCAGGTGTGAGCGGAATTAAATAGATATCGCAATACAAAAAGAGATCAAACGGAAAGCATTGTGATTTCCTGGATTAACTTAATTCATTTCTTAACCTTGAACCAAGTGTGTCATTTAGAAAACCTTCAGTAATGGTACAAATTCAAATAACGTTTAGAGTTGGTGGTAGCAGCTGAATCTTGATGAGCATATTGTGACTCAACCTAAGCTTAGATGTTAAGAGCATATTCTTTTCATTTTTAGGACATTTACTGTACATTCATCCCTATCATATCCTATCAAGCTCCCTTTATGCTTACCTAATGCTGCATTCAGTGAAGGCTTGTAGTTGGAATTTCTGAACCAGAAAAAGGAAAATCAAAAGATATTATCCCCTCGGTCACCTGAACCTGAACACCAACTTCAAATCATTCATATTTATCGTAAACAACCGTAAACAGTAATAGTCCCTCAGGGCTGTTTAGGAATATTTGCATTTGTTGAATAAGTATACAGGCATGCCTACCAGCGATTCCTGTTACACAACGTGCAGTAGCTACAGGTTATGCCCTAGTGAGTGCTTTCTCACAGGATGCTGACATGAAGTCTTTTCTTGATATCAGTTTCCCGATTTGTATGTGTTTCTGCAAGGTCATGCAGTTGTCTAGATGCCAAAGCATGGACATACTGGGGGGGGGAGGGGGGTGTAAGGACTGGTTGGCATCACACAGGAAGTGTATTGTTTATATGGTCACGTGACTCTGTTGGACTATGAGAACGTGGAATACTTGAAAGGCACAGATTCTGTTTAGAAAAGAAAGACTCCTCTGTGCGTGTCTGACTGTCTCTGTCCGTCTTTCTTTAGCATATAACACATTCTCTTTCACAGTTAACACACTTCCATTATGTTGTATCTGTTTTCCATCGTTGTTTAGTTATATGGAGTATTTCTTATAGTGCTCATTTTGCCTTGTTGTCTATGGCACGCACTTCAATTTCTCCCTCTTGTTCCTTTCCAGGTGTAGCTCGTTAATTAATTAAACTGTATTGCTCGGTGTTACACCAGGTCGAATCAGGGCTTGGTTGTTTGTTGAACTTCCTGTTTTGATTGACAGAGTGTAACTGTATTTATCTCCAGCCCTATAAAACAGGTTTCTCCATGGCCCTCGTAACTGCACCGTATACAGTAAACAGTGCCATGATCATCAGTCTTACAGCACCATTATTTACTGTCCGAGTTCACTTATGCGAAATATTCCCACAAAAAAAAAAAAAACACCTCACATTTTGCATTGTAAGATTACGTAAGCACACATACGTACGCACACATACTGTACGCAGAGTGAAAAGTCAAGACGTCTAGCGCTAGCAGGTGCGGCTAAATCGGGCCGCTTTCTGCGCTGTGGTGGTGTAGGAGAGATTTCACCCTTGACTAGTTCCACCCCGAGGTTCGCTATGCTTATTAGCAAGCTGAATCCGAAGCCTGGGGCACGGCAGCTCCTTCCAAAAAAGCACTGAGGAATCCGAGCCTAATGTGTGACCTGATTACTGTGCTCACTCCTGTGGTTTCTCACTCTCATTTAGTCGTGCAGTTATAAATCTCATCTTTGCTTGTCTCTAAGAATAAACTGTGCTCTGTGTTTGGGAAAGGGAGAGAGAGAGAGAGAGAGAGAGAGAGAGACTCTCTGTGTACGTCTGCTGAAGAACAGACATTGTTCAAAGGTGCACGGTTACTCCTGACGACATGAGGGATTCAAACGGAAAGAGTAATGGAACATTTTAGACACGATAAAAAAAGGAAAAATGATCTTATGTTTAGTGCTGTTTTGTGATACAGGGCATTGATAGTCCAGCTTGCAACACAAGTATAAGTTACATATGGTTACTGTAATTCATATTAACATCTTAATCTTCATATCGAAATTCACTGTGATCCAACTGAGATTCTTTTATACCGTACATTTATCACTACAGTTGTTTTTAAAGAGAAATTACAAAATATAATGTTTCAGATTAAAATTATAAACGTATTCCTGAACCGTGGAGCCGCTGTGTTGTCTGGTACAGTATCTTTCCCTATAGCTTTAAAAAGCTCCCAGTATATATCCATATATCTACTGTACATGGATTATGGACACGATACAGTAGCACTAAAAATGGTTTTGATTTATCATAAGAGACAAAAGAGCAAGGGAAAAGGGAGTGGCCTGGTTGTGCCAGTTTAGACTAGTAACTGATTTATAGTCTATATGATTCTTTTATTAGCTGTTTATTGATCCACACTCTATCCGATCGTCTTTACTCTGCCAAATTAAACTTGGAATCAACAGTCATACTGTATGTTTAATACTGCCATCAACTCAAACACGCGGCTAGCAGTGTAATAAATTCTAAAGCTAAAATTGGCATGGGGGATCCCTTTTTACTTGCATTTGGAACTGGCTATATCTGTGGTTCTCAAAGTGTAGGGTTCAGGGAGTCTGGGGGTTTCTGGTTACACTGTTGGAAACCACAAGCCACAACCATCTTATAAATAACGTTAAGTAAAAATATTAATATAATATGTACACTGATCAGCTATTATATTACCACCACATAACAGTAACACCTGTTGATTATGAATGTTGATTATGAGTTGTGTGCTGGTAAACTGGTGACAGGATCATGGCACCCAAGGTTTACCCATACGGTACCTGCGGGGACCAGCTCGTCTGGTCAGATCCCACAAAAAAGCCAATGCAGCACAAATCATTGGAAAAAGTCAATGCTTGCGACGATGGAAAGGAACCAGAGCACCCAGTGCACCATAGCCTCCCAGGATGCAAAGAGCTCAAGTCCACGGACAGGGCCTTCAAACTCCCAGATCTTCAAACTCCCAATCCCATCGAGCACAAACAAGACAAACAATCCAATCCATGGAGGATCCACACTGTAACCTGCAGCACCCAAAGGACTCCCTGGAAACATCCTGATGACAGACACCACAACACACCCCCAGGGACCCTGCGGAATCACAACCTGAGAGGCCAGAGCCACCCAGGTGGCACAAGGGGAGCCCAAACCTAGGTGGTTTAAATGCTATGGCTGATCAGTGCATGTTTATAAATATAATTGTTGGAATTCACTGCGTTCAGTGTAGCCAAAGTATTATGCATATTTAAATTTGAAGAGTTTACAAGACACTATTTGCAAGGGTACGTCCATGATTATAGGGTAGGGAACTGTTCTCATGGTTAATATGTTAATCAAAAACTAATTTGGGTCACATTGAACTGTCATTGTCTGCCTTAATCATTAAGGGATTTTAAATTAAAGTTTATTGTGTGCGCATACGTGCACACTTTCTCTGTAGGTGTTCAGTACGTATTCCAACGATGAGTACGATCGTAGGAACGAAGAGGTTGACCCCGTATCCGCGTCAGCCGAGTACGAGCTGGAGAAGAGGGTAGAGAAAATGGACGTCTTCCCCGTGGAAATTCAGAAAGGTATAAATCATATAAACATATAAAAAAAATGTTGTTACTTGTTAAGGGACAGGCTGTACTTGGTTTAGTCTTTGGGGTGTGTTTTAGGTATCATGTGAAATTAGTTTTATCGGGTGCAGGGAAATATTAGCCTTGTTTAAAAATAGGAGATAATCTCGAATTCCAGGTATGCGTTCACCTTCACCTTCACTAGAGATTCTCTTCATTCTATATATTCTGTGCATGGTGGTTTGTCGAAACAGAAGATGAAGGTCTGGGGATCAGTATCATAGGAATGGGTGTCGGAGCCGATCAAGGTTTGGAGAAACTCGGCATCTTCGTCAAAACCATTACGGAGAAAGGAGCGGCTCAGCGCGATGGCCGGTACCTAACCCCAAGCTTCAGAAATTTCCATGTTAAGATGATGAGCCAGTTGTGCTAGCTGTTTATTGATCCATTTTGTCCAGCTTTACATTTAATAGTCTTGGCTAAAATCTTACTCAGTATAAGACTAAATTAAACACAATGAGTCATGAATCAGTTTTATGTGCTGTGTGTCTGTGCCAGTATTCGAGTCAATGATCAGATCGTGGAAGTGGATGGGATCAGCCTGGTAGGAGTCACCCAGCTGTTTGCTGCCACTGTCCTCAAGAACACCCGAGGACTTGTAAAGTAAGAATACACACATAAACATGCTTGATTTAAAAAAATAAATAAATTAAAAAAAACGCATAACGTGTCAATCATTTACTGTTAAGGAATTCAAGGCGAGGTCAGAACTTGAACTGTAGAGCTTCTTTATTAAGCAGTATCTTCTTACTGTGAACTCTTAACTGTAGTGGCTGGGATTTAGTGGTCATAGATTGTAGGGCGTGCTTATGTTTGTTCAGTGATAGTGCGCGCTGAGACCTGGTAATCGGTTAATGATTTATCGCACTTGTGGCTTATCTGTTTTACCTTCCTTTACTGCTTCCAGTAAAGGGACGCACACCCGAGAGCATGGCAGGATTTTATTGAAGGACCAGGCAGGATTTTACAAAGTTAAACTTATTAAAAAATAAGAGCGTTTCTACGCCGGTGTGGTGGTGAACGGGTCAAAGCTAGATTTCGACACAATTCCACAGCATACAAGATCGACTTCCTTAATCGGTGTATCTGTATTCAGTTTATTACATACATGAGATAACATGCTCTCGGTGTCCACTTGCAGGTTTCTGATTGGCCGAGAAAAGCCAGGGGTTGACAGTGAAGTGGCTCGATTGATCAGTGAAACTCTGGAGCAAGAGAAGAGCCCGCAAAATCAGGTCCAAGATGATGACACTACCGAGCAGGAAGAAGAGGATGAAGAAGAAGTTGTCCAACCTCAAGAAGAGCAAACAGCTGACCTCCTGCAGCGACACGATGAGGGCGAGCAAGAAGACCAGCTACTAGTAGAAGAACAGAGCAAGAATACCATGGAGGAGGTAAAAGAGAGAGGGAGAGCGAAAGGGAAAGCAAAAGACATTGTTATAAATTAAGGGTTATTAAAGTGCAAGTGTTTGGGTATTCGTTTGATTTTGATCTTTACATCAGTGTCTGATTAGTCTGCATTGTTTGATGCTGTAATACAGAATGGAGTGACTCGAGTAGAAGAGAAGGAGGACGACAAAGAAGAAGACATAACTCTTGATTTGACTCAGGAGGTGTTTGCACACCTGAAGAATCAAGGCATTATTATTCCAGAGGACACAAATTACACCGAGCTGGACCAAACTTTTAAAGAGGTATGATGGAGGAAAGTTGTAAAATTGGATGCTGGGTGAAATTAAAGTCGCGATTGCTAACACTTAAGTCATAAGCTTCTACAACTGGCTTCTGAAAAAAAAAAAAAAATTGAAATCAATGTGTATTAGTCTCAAAAGACGATATTTGGTGGTGGTGGTGTAGCGGTTAGCACTGTCGCCTTGCACCTTCAGGGTCCGGGTTCAAATCTTGGCCAGACTCGATTCCTGTCTCTGTGTGCATGTAGTTTGCATGTTTTTCCTGTGTTTGATGGGTTTCCTTTGGGTACTCCGGTTTCCTCCCACAGTCCAAAGACATGTAGGATAGGCTAATTGGTGTTCCCAAATTGTCTGTAGTGTGTGTGTGTGTGTGAGGTTGTCTTTGTGGGTGTGCCCTGCGATGGATTGGCCCCCTGTTCAGGGTGTACCCCGCCTCGTGCCCTATGCCTCCTGATATAGGCTCTAGGCCCCCTGAATACAGAATAAAGCGGTATAGAAGATGAGTGAGTGAGTGAGTAATGACTTTTGCTGTGCAGTCCCGCCTCCATAATCTGTTAATGCTAAACAAGCCATAGCCGTTTCCTTCGTCCAAAGCACGACTTTGAATACAAGCTTTCTTAAACTCTCTAAGCTTAATCGATCTCTCTTCCAGCTCCAAATGAAGCACAGCGCAACTCTAACAGAGCTGAAGCAGATGAAAGAAAAGGTGAGCAGAATCTCAGCCGTGCCCTCTTTCGTTCATCCGTAATTGCAAATCAGTAACAGCATGTTTGTTCGTGTTTCTATAGCTTCGAGCGTGTGAAGCCGACCGCTTAGCCTGGGAGGCTCGAGGTGCGTCTCTGGAGAAGAGCGTGAATGAGAGCAGAGAGAGAATAGAGAAGTTGGAGAAACACTGGCTCGATGCTCAGGCTCTCTGCAAGACCATCAACCAGCGACTCAGCGAGGCCCAGAGCCAACACGAGTCACTGCAGGTCAAGTACGACAAAACCAACATGCTGCTACAAGAGCACAAGGACCGGTAAGAACATACTGTACAGCACTGCGTAAGCACCCTTGATCTATATTGTTCAAGCAAAATATTGCTGATTGGAATAACAAATAAATGGGTATTTAAAAAAATTGACAAGAGCACTGATTACATTGTATAGCATTTTTACACTCTTAAAGGTAATTTTTTATGCAAAGCTCATTTGTAGACATTCTGATGGGTCTAACGTGACCTCATATAAGTTGATCAGTTCTGCTGTCCTATGGCAGGACAATGCTTCATTTACATAGACGTTATTATGATATGTCCAGAAGAAGAGTAGGTAGTTGGAGGTATGAAATAAATCACACACTTTGTGGTACCTCACACAAAGGGACCTCAGAAAACTTTGTACCTTGTAACAAATGGTCAAATATAGGGAAAAAAGGTGTATTTAATGGTCAAAATTATGTTGAACCAATATAGAAAATGAGGATTTAAAGTTGACCCAACAAGTAAAAAAATTAAACATACCTAAAAGTGGTGGCTCTTTGGCCGAACTGACAATGTAATATTGTACTATCAGCGGTACCAAAGGTTGGACCAACATAGTGGCAAGTTTGGGCTAACTGTTAAATAATAAGTAACCAAGGTTGCTAGCAGTTTTTCTAATTATAGTAAGTCCCCAAGATACGAATGAGTTCCGATCTGAGAGCTCGTTCGTAAGTCTAATTCGTTCGTAAGTCCAACAAACATTGTCCAGTTACTAGAGTGCTAACACAATTGGTTATACATAGTATAAAACGAACATGTTCCATGATCTTGTCCTTGTTCTTTAGAATCGTGCCGATTGGTTGAACGATTTACAGTGGGGCAAAAAAGTACTTAGTCAGCCACCATTTGTGCAAGTTCCTCCCACTTAAAAAGATGAGAGAGGCCTGTAATTTTCATCATAGGTATACCTCAACTATGAGAGACAAAATAAGAGAAATGAAAAAAAAATTTTTTTTTTAAGAATTCATTTATTTATTTATTCATTCATTTATTAAATTATGAAAATAAAGTATTGTGTGATTGTAACAAAGACACCATTTTTAGGACGTTACTTAATATTACGTTAGTATATTTAGTATATTAGTTGCTAGGTCCACTAGAAAGAGTTGCTGAAGCTCCTAGAATTGAAGTAATGATTAGCTGCAAGGTGAATATTAGCAGTGAATAAATTGGGTGCAAATTGTATTGATTTTTTTGTTGTTGTTGTTGTTTTACTTTCAGTCGGATGCAAATAAGCACATGCTGTATAAATCTAACTTAAAATCTCAATTTTAACAGCAAATACAAGCTAATTAACATTTCTTTTCATAGCAGTTAGCTAATTACCATTTTTGATTTAACAGTACTTGCAACGAATTTATTTACTGTAATTACATAAAACATTGGCCTTCCTTCTCATCATGCTGGAAGTCACATAATATTTTTTGCACTATAGTAGCATCAATTATTTAAAGATTTCTCTCTGCCTCTATCAGTGAGATTTAAACGGAACGCTGTTTGCTCAGTTTAGCTTGCTAGCCCTTTTCAATCTGAAGAGACCTTTGGGTAACTTTTAAAATCCAAAAGAGCAGAAAAGCACTTTAATAATTGATGGATTTGAGAGCGAGTGAGTTTAATTGTACTCCATTTGCAGGGAGGCTGAGTTTTTAAAGAGAGAAGAGGTTTTAAAGAGACGGCTAGAGGACAGAGAGAGGGAATATAAGAAGACTCTGGGAAAACTTCATGAACAGGTAAATCTTACACCGATGTGGAAGTATGCTAATCCTTAGGTATAGTGTTGAGAGAGAACGCAGCATTACCACCAAATGATATGCTAATTTGTGATTTTATAACACAGTCCTTCTTAGGCCTAGGATTAGTATTTGTCTGCAACATTTTAATAATCATGTAACATTTGTGACATGTGAAAGCGAACAGGGTCAAGGTCGCAGCAAGGTCAAGTGTCTGAAATAGTTTTCTTTAATAATGTCCTTGATGTTTGAAGTAGATTCTGAGGGTATTTCAAGCATACGAATGTAGAACTAGTAGATGTTCTGGTGACGAATACATTCACATTGACCCCATTGGCTTTGCATTCTAAATTTTATCTTACGAAGTTCAAGAGAAAGGGGAAAAGTATTGGCTGGTGAGAAAGTGATTTATTATTATTATTTTTTTAATAGATGGTCCAGTACATTGAATGTAACTGTAAATGGGGGAAAAAATTATTATTAAAAAATATAATAGATTAATAAAAAATAAATGCATTTGCATGTTTTACATTTTGTCTATTGGTGCTCAGATTGCTGTTTTGGAAGGTCGAGCGAGTTCGGCTCAGCCTGAGGAGTTGTGCAGTCCTGCAGTAGAGAGCCAGCAGAGCAGCCCCACCTCAGGATCCTCAGACAGGAATGACCCAACTTTAGACTACCTTGTCCAAGGTAGCACAGAAACTCCACCATGTCTTACATCCTCATTCATCAGTCATAATCACCTTCATAATGTCCCTTGCATCAACTAGACTAGCCTTTTATAATAGTTGGGTTTGCTCATTGAGAGCATTACAAGCTCATACCACACCTTAAATTTAAAGATTGTTTTTTATTTATTTATTTATTTTTTTATGTACAGTATTTGACGTTTTGCTGAAATATTCTATAAATGTCCAGTTCAATGTTTCAATCCTTTGAAATGCTGAGGACCCAAGTTTGCTTCTTGTTTGTACTGCAAATAATAAGCAGATTATAATTTAACACGTCACTCCTCAGATGCGGACTTGGGGGAGGCGGTACCCCGGACAGATTGCTTAGACTGCAGCGCTTACAGAGCCAAAGCCAGACTCGCACAGGGAGTCCAGCGTAAAAGGCCATCTCGAAACAAACTCCGAGAGTCCGCCAAGAGCACACAGTCCACCGGTCAATCACAGGTAAATTCCAGGATAAAAATATGTTTGTTTTTCCAGATAATTCTAATGTTTATAATACTAGAGTGTCATATATTATAGTACAGTTGTGTTGTTATTATTATACTATTATATTATTTATATATAGTAAATATTATTATACTGTTTAGTTTTTTTTTTTCAATATTGTAGTATTTTGATTGTTGTCTAATGCATGGTATATGATTGCTGCCTATCATAGTATTAAATATATTACAGTATAATATTTTGATTGTTGCCTATAGTACTATAATACAGTTCAAGCATGATATAGACTTCTAGTATGTGGACAAGTATATTATAGACTCCTAGTGTTTTGACTGGTCATCCACATTTGATCTGTGATCCATAACGATCCCTCCTCACAGTACGTCTCACATGTCGATACTGAATTTGTTGAAAAAAAAAAACTGTTGGTTAATTGATAAGTTTACCAATCATAGTGCCAAATAAAACATTACTGCCACTGCATGCCGTTATATTTGGGTGCATTCACGAGTGAAAAATTGTGTTTCTGGCACATGCGAAAATGATCTTGTGTGTATGGGGTTGCCAGGTCACATTGATAAATCCCCCTCTGCAGTACTGAAAACTCGCCCACCCTGATAAAAATCCGGCCGAATTACAGTATAACAACTCATAGTGCTGACCAGTCCTATATGCGCAAACTTTCTCCACCAAAATTAGTACTTAATTTAAAATTTAGTATTGAATATTTAATTTTAAGATTTTATTTAAACATTGGACATCTTGAATGTTATTTTTTATTTAGGACTGTAAATCCTAATAATCCTAGTAATAAATGCAAAACAAAAGTAATTTTCAATTTTTTTTTCTGATCCAGAAAGTGAACCTCATAAATCTGAAACTGTGTGTTATACAATGGTTAGTTCGAACCAAGCAATCTGATTGGACAGGAGCCATTCCATGAATGCTGATGATAGAGAATAACAACACTGGGACATTTAACTATATGTATCACTCTGCATCACATACTGTACAGTAGTGCTAGTAAAAATTAAGAACTGCTTTCACCCCCGATAATAAAACTAACTGTTGGTCATAAATGGCATTTGTAGAACGGTTGTAATAATGTTAGTCATAATGTTTTATTTAATGGCTTTTACTGTATAGTATTATTTCAGTCCTTTAATTTCCGTGATCATTTAAAATATATAAGGCTGTTTCATTTCCTTCTTTTATTTCTTTCCATAGCATGAAGAGAGTATAAGCGATAACAATAATGAAACTTACCGGAGACAATCCTACTTGGAGAGCCTCTCCATACCCGTACCTGTTGTGCAGCCAGGCAACGAGCAGAAGAGTGAGTTTCAGGCCAGGATGAAGCCTGGAGGAGAACGGGGAGGTGATCTGTCCAGCTCTCCCTCTCTTCAGGGGCTTATGCCTCATGGAGAAGGCAGCACCCGGTCTAGCTTATCTCCTCCTAAAGACTCCTCTACACCGCACTCTCCCACGTCCAGCCAGTCATCCACTGGCCTGCTACACAGTCTCCGTAACAAGAGGTACAAGAAGAAGGAGAGCAGCCAAAGCAGGAAGAGCAAAGGTGCAGAATGATGATTTTAGGAATACAACACTTTAGTATCTGTTATAGTAGGAAAATAAACCAAGATTGTGCTGTGATACCATAATAGTGGTATGCATAAAATGACACCAAAATTGATTATTTTCCTATAACAGCACATCCTGAAGCGTTTTATTTTGCTTATACCACAGCAAATGGACAAGTAATTTTTTTATAGGTGCATCCAATTATCAAATGCATTATAGCAGAATAGTCTTTTTCTTGTGCAAATGTTAAACAAATGACTTTTTACAGAAAAAGCCACCGTGTGAACGATTTGTTTTTTTTTCTGTTAATCACCCCCATACATTTATATTTTTAATAATTGTGCAATAGCTTTTACTATAGATATTATAATGTATTAGAATGGTCAGATTCACAATACGAACTTGTGAGTTGCCCTTCGATCAGTCTAAAGGTGCAGTTATAGAACATGAATCAACATCTTCTGATCAATCAAAAAGTTCAACCCAACCCAAAACTTCAGGGCTGTGTGTATGGAGTTTGCATGTTTGCTGGGTTCCCTCTGGGTACTCCGGTTTCCTCCCACGGTTCAAAGACACACAAATCAGGCTAATTGGCATTTCCAATTTTTTTTCTGCAGTGTATGAATGAGCGTGTTCGTGCTTGTGCCCTGTGATCGATTGGCACCCTGGGATAGGCTCCAGCCCTCCTGTGATCCTGTAGAGTAGAGTGGGTGGGTGGATGGGTGAATTAGTGAGTGGATGAATGAGTGAGTAGTCCAAGCCAAATGAGAGTTAAGTGAACACTGTATAATAAATAAATCTTTTCTTATAGATGAGGAGAGTGACAGCTCAACAACAAGAACGTCCAAAAGAAGATTTCCAGATTTTGGGTAACACTCAAGCATTTTTAAACACCACATGCATTTAATATGTAATAAAAATATACTACATTTTCGTTGTGTTAATTTTTTAAAACAATATTCCATTAGTGGCTTGCGCAAATCTGGTGGCAAGGGCCGCAAGCAAGAAAAGCAGACGCAGCGGGGTTCTGTAGGGAGCAGGTAGTTTGTTTTTAAACTTTTTCTGTATCTCATAAAATCTGTTCTGTTTCTTTCCTAGTAACTTTTAGTTCTACTTCATTTATACAGTTTTCTCACGTCTGAACGCAGGAGTTCCAGAGAACTGGTGGACGAATCTAGCGGAAACGCTTCTCCCTCTGACTCCGTATCCTCCATCCCATCCTGCATGCCTTTCTCCTGGTTCGGAGGCAGGGAGCGAGAAAAGGAGCAGTCACTTTCTAGCTACAGTCTCCCCCACAGTCCTACGGAGGGACACACGGAGGACAGAACGGAACGAAGAAATAAGGTGAGAAATTGACAGACAGGGTTGGCTGCATTTTGCATGTGTGAAACAGGAATCCGTGTAGAAGCTGTCGTGTTGGGTTGAGGTTTCGATTGGTCAGAAGGTGTCGAGTCTTTTTACAAAACAGTGGCTCTGACAGTAGAAGAGGTTTAGAATCGTGCACTAAAATACTGTATGTTAGTATGTTAAATATGTTAACATAGCAACTTGGTTCAGTGTCCGGCCATAACTACAAACATCTCACACATCACACTCTCTTCTCATGCATTTTTTTTAAAAAACTGTTAATCCACGTGAACTTGCTTGATGTAAGATTCTTCATAATCTAGCTCACATGTCAGCTGACCCTGCTACATCACAAGGATTCCGAGAGTATATATTTGTGTCAAAGGTGTAATGGACTTACGAACGAACCCAATTTATGAACGTGCTCCCAGAATGGAACTCGTTCATAAGTCAGGGACTTAAAGTACTTCCAATGAGACCATCTCTGATTAATGCTTAATCTGTTCGGTTCCTGAATCATCCTGAATTCCTTAAACTCTTCTTTGAAAGGTTCCTGAATCTGTTCCTTAAACTCATCTTTGAGCAACTTATCCTGGCACTCTCGCTTCTCGTGCTGCTCAGATTTGGTGCAGTATGAAATCATTTTCAGTGTATAATAATCATATTTAATAGACAGTAGCAAACTAATACTCAGTCCCTCACACGTGTTAGAGAGGTGTGTTATGTGGAGTAGTCATAGTCAAAACCTCAACTACATCTTGGCTAGAGAGGTTGTTACTTAAAGCTCTAGTTACATGACTAACCGAGGTCTCGACAAGTGTGCATGTGTAGCACTGTTACCTGTTGGAGTAGTGCCACTTTTTTGTAGTTTACCAGTTTTAACCAAATAGATAACTGCAAGCATACTAACATAGTAACAACAACTCAGAGGAGACCGTTATTTCTTTTTATTATTAGGAAGTGGCCACATTTTTATATACGTAAATTACAGGTTTAAAACAGGTTAAAACGTTTGTCGTAGCTTGTTGAGAAGGAATGGTGTACCGTCTAATGTTGCAAACTCTGACCCCAGTATGCATCATTTCAAGAATTCACTGCTGGTAAAAGGATCTTAATTAATGTAACCTCTGACATTAACCGAATAATTTGTGGCCTCTATCTTATACTCAAATATTAACCAGTTTTGTTTTTGTAGGGTTTTGTTATTTTTTTTCTGGAAAAACTAAACAATAGGATAATTTTTCCCCCACCTGTCTGATTTTCGTGATCTATTCCCTACTTTTCCGTTTTTTCCCCCCTTTGTTGGATTCCTGTTCTTTTGCGACAAATGGACACATTTCTTTTCATTATAAGATGCTTTCCTGCTTCCTAAAGTTTAAAAAATTGCTTATTTGAGTTACCGTAATCTTCCTGTGAGCTCAAACCCATCTATCTAAGCTGTTAAGCAGGAGCAAGAATGAATTTCATGTATTTGGAAGGAAATAAATTATCGACACATCTAGGATGACACTTTTCACTAAAGAAATAAGTTATTTCTTACTTCAAGAAATTATGGTTATGCAAAATGCATAAATAAAGCATGTTTTTATTGGTAAGGAAGGCCTGGTATAACGGGAATAGTTTAACCAACTCTCAACTTCACTTCATGGTGTTTTGTTAATCTCTTACTTACACCATACTTTCTTTTTTCGGCTTCTGGGGAATAAATGTGGCATGTTGTCATTCTTATAAAACTATAAAGTTTTTTTTTTAATTATTATTATTATTTTTATTATTTGGAGGAAAGGCCAATATTCTTTGCTTGTTATTCTCCTCACTTTATCCTATCCTACTCTAAGCTTGTGTGTTTGTACGTCTGTACTGTATGTGTGTGGTGTGTGTGTGGGTATCCTGGCCACTTCAGAGCTTCGATTTGAACGCCAGCAGTCCTCGGTCTGCCCTGGCGTCTTTACTGAGTGACCCTCGTACTCGAGGACGCTCCCAGAAGCGCTTCTTCTCCTCCTGCGAGGTGAGTGACCCCAGTGGTCACACGGTCATGGCGGCTATCGATCGCTTTACTCCTTAACACTAGTCTATATACCGGTCAGCCATCACATTACTGTATGAACACCCGCCTAATATTGGGTATGTCTCCCAGTCATTTACATTACAGTTTTACTCTTGTCATAGTTGCTACAATTACAATACCTCATTACAATTGCACCTGAAAGTGGGTGGGAACCGGCAAACGTTTCATGGTTGGCCAAGGCTGACTGACGCATGTGAGAAGAGAAGGCTGGCTCATTTAGTCGGATCCAATAGACAAGTATCTTAAATTGCTTAAAAAAAAAGGTAGTGCTGGTTCTGAGAAGGTGTCAGAACACACAGTTTTGGTGGCAAAGGGGGGGTATGGGAGGGGACCTGTTCAATATGGTGAGAGGGGACCTATTCAGTATTAGGTAGGTAGTTATAAAGTTGTGTGTATATCTCCATCCTATGTACAGTATAGGAATATAGGTCTATTTAGATATCTAAGAGGGATATCTTGATTTACATACAATATTCACACACAACCTCTGCACTGCATGGTGTAAACCTGAAATATCAGAAGATCCAGTTTGGCCTGTGTAACCTATAAACAGCTTTTATTGTCGAAGGATCAGCGCATTGAAGTCATAGCTGAGACTCAAGAGCAAGTCTATAGAAAGGAAATCCTATTGATTATATTAGGAAGGTTTTAAAAAAAAAAAAAAAAAAAAAAAAAAAAAAAATATATATATATATATAGAATATTTTTTTATAGATTTAGACTCGCTGCTTTAGCGAGGTACAGAAAAGCGTGTTCAGAATGCTTGAATCTTCCTTAAATCACTCTGTTCTCCTCCTCTTGCTCGCACTTTCTGTGTCCTCATTCCTGAATCTGCTCTAGATTCAACTTGTCCTAATAACTTTTTTTTTTAATAGCACCGCAGTAACATGCTTGCAGTATTTACACAGTTCACTGTTAACTGAGCTTTTACAGAACTGCCCTGGCTTTTGAAAGCTTTTTGTAATTAAATTCTTCCTTCACTCTTATTATAGTAAAGGGGTTGCAGAGTGCAAATCGGACATGGCTCCATATCAGGATAGCAAGAATAAATGAGACAGTAGTGCTGTTTGAAGGTCCCTCACACCTGTCTCCATCCACAGGGGCTCCACTCGCACACGAAACACAGTCAACATCGAGACCGATTTGCTTTGCATGCACACAAAAAAAAATTATAATGCTTATATTGTGCATCTAGCAGCAGTAAATGTGCAGAGAAGAGGTGATTGGTACTTGGACAGAAAGTTAGTTTATTTAGCAGTATGGCAATGTAGCTGCTTTGGTTTCTAAATAGAATGTGCTACTGTTGGTAATGTATTTTTTCTTTTAATCTTGTAAGTAAGTGTTTGGTTGGTGATTATTTTATTTTATTTTTTTTATTTAGTCTGTGCACGGCCCTAAAATTCTAACACCTTGGTTAAATAAGATGTTAAAACATTAGTTCTGGATTTAGATTAAATAAGTCTTATACTGTAGCTAATATTTGTCTAGGGATATGATTAAATGCCTTTTGGTGTTCCACAACTACAGTTCCCCCATTGGGATTGTTAAGGTTTATTAAACTTTAGGGTTAATGTTTAAATAGATAGTTACTTTAAAATAATACTGAAGGCGGTGATGAGACGTTACATGACTATTATCATGTTTATTAAGCACAGGTCATATTAATTAGTAGGAATGTGAAGAACAATTGATAAATTTTTTATGATGAATCATAAATATTTTATTCGGCAATTCATGTATTGTCGCACTGTCTCCAAAATCTTTATTATTATTATTATTATTATTATTATTAATATAGGGCATTGGTGGCTCAGTGGTAGGTTTCTCACCTACCATGTGGAAGGCCCAAGTTCAGTTCCCACCCAATGCCCAAACCCCAGCCACTGGATACAGTGCCGGTCCCAAACCTGGATAGAACAAGAGGGAGGGCATTCAGTGTAAAAACCTTTGCATTATGAGTGCGGATCGGAGTGTCCGCTGTGGCGACCCTTCAAAGGGAGCAGCCTGAAAGACCAATATTTTATTTTTAATTTTTGTACGTTTGCATTTGAGGTGTTAAAATGGTGTCGTTCCTCTATAATCCTACAGGTGGCACTCTCGAAACTGTTCACACATTGCGTCCACATTGCAAAGGAAGGAGCAAATTATTGGCCAAGTTTGTTTACAATTGTAACAAAATCGTGATTTTACTGTACAGAATCGCAATACAAATTGAATCGACACATAGATATCATGATAATATCCGATCGGGTTGTCCGTGATGATTCCCATCCCTACTAATTACATATACCCTTTTAATGTTGTTGCTTGAAAAACCTTGTTTGAAAATTCTTTCTGCAACTAAAAATTATGATGTTTATTATAAATATATAAATGTATGTTATCATACGTGGTGTTCTTCAGACCCTTGATGATGAGCCTACTCCGGGCACAAGGCAGCACCTGTGGCAGAACCGCCCCCTTTCTGAATGGACCAATCAGCAGGTGTGTCACTGGTTGATGGGCATGAACATGGACCAGTACATAGCCGAGTTCACTGCCAAAGGCGTTGACGGCAAACGTCTGGCCGATTTGGACAGCAGTAAACTTAAGGTGGGAATTCATCATGGATATCATTTTCATTACAACATGCAGATGTAGCCACTGGTAAATAAAACACAGACTTTTGTAATAATGCTGTTGTAGGAGCTGGGGGTGACGAGTCAGAGAGATCGATCTACCATTAAGAGGAAGCTGAGAGACATGAAGAAGGCACAGGAAAAGTCGGACAAGCAGAGGGCGAAGAAGGAGAAAGAGGTCCGACTGAGCGGTGGTAGTAAACCTGGTAATCTTGAATCTGCCTGCTGAATCTGAATCGCCAGTACGCTTTACACTTCAGGGAAAAGCCCCCGAACAGGGAAACAAAGACATTCCCAACTGGATGTCATAGATGTCGTGTGTGCATGTACTACAACTCACTGGATATCATGGGAAGAGGAACACACTCAATTGGAAGTAATTTAGATTCTCGTAGCACATTCTCTCGGTTAGTATGGTTAAATAAAGACCTTTTTTTTTTTTTTTCTTTTTTTTTTAAATCAGAGTTTTATATCTTAGGACATGATTAATCACTTTATATACCTGGAACTTGCACAGATCCTGTATTTAAGTGTATACAGATCACGCAGATTTTATGATTGATCCGAATTTAAGGATAACATCCTGATTTGGCTAAGTGACGCTTGTCTTTGGGTTAACAAGTTGAGGCATAAGTCAGCAAATCACAAGCTTAGGTATATGACATCACCATTACCTCGTTAACTCACTATTTTGTCTTGATGCTATGCTTGGCATAAAATATTACATATATTTAAAGAAGATAATGATAGGAAAACAAATTAAACTTGTAGCACTATGGCTCTGGTAGTTAGCTAAGCACCATTTTTTTTTAGCTAAGTAAGTAGATAGCTGAATATTATAATGTGTAATTAAAACCTGGATCTGTGTTTGCTAGCAAAAAAAATACTAGAATTAACTATTTTAAAGCATAATTAAAACAATTAGCTATATGTGTTGACCGCTTACGAAAAATAATTTGCACTTGCAAGATGAATAATAGTGGGCCCAAAATTGAGCCCTGGGGTACGCCACATGCTTATGATGGGCATTTATTATGATGATGTCATATCCTGTGAAATTTGTGGTTAGTTTATCAAATGTAACCCAAGCCGGAGCCTTGTTGAGCCATTGATGCTGAGATGTAAACCAAATCTAGAGAGGCAGTTTCTATTTATTCACACTGGAGGGCAGCAGTGTAACTGAAGTGACCCAGACAGAGCTTCTCATCAGGGCCGGTATTCAGAAAGCTTTTTTTTTTTTTTTGCTTGCTTGTGTTGGGTCTCCATAACTGGCATAAACAGGGATTTTATCGAATCCAGTTTCTTTTCATCTAAAGTGCTTTGTGAATGCTAGAGCACATCTTGCACTTTAGCCTAATTTCTAAACTTTAATCCGTAGCAAGTGAATGTCTGCATTATAAAGCACATGACACGAGAGTGCTTTAGTGAGCAAACCTACTGAGTGGAACTTGAGTGTGCACGTTTAAGTGTGCACATCACCTCCCCTACTGTACACTTTGTCTTTTTACTTTTTAAAAAAAAAAAAAGAAATCTGCTTATTTTTATCGTCAGCTGTAAATAATGAAGCAATGCTGTCGATGGAACTGTCAGGAAGAGAGGTCTTCAGTGTCTTTTATGCCACAGATGGTTTTACATGTGTAAGAATAAATAAAAAGTATTTTACATGAACGGTCAGTCTGTTTTATTCCATTTCTTTATTTTTGGATTCATAATGATTCATTGCAATAATTATTTTTTTACAGAGCACAAAATGTTGCGTGTGGAATTTTGTGGCTGATATAAATCTCACTTCCCGTAAACAGACCAAACAGATCAAATATTCTTATGAATGTGCCTGTTTCACTATCCTTGAATACAAACATCAGAAACTTTCTAGTTGGAGTTCTAAAGCACCCCAATGCAAAATATTAGGGGTGTTCATGTCAAACTGGGACTGATAAAATTTCTCATGAATGACATTTACAGACAACTTTAAATGCAGTACGGTGATAAGACTCTGGTGCAATAAAACATTTGAAAGGTGTAAACATTTTAAAGAAATTCGTGAGATGACTGTGCTCACTGCAGTCGTTCCCATGAACATTGAGAGAGTGGAACGCTCTCAGGAAAAACTGACCTTGTTTGATCTCCAAATGCATCCTGTTTTTTTTTTTTTTTTTTCAGGACAATGCACGACCTCATGCTGCCCACTGCGCTATTTGTACATTACAGCAGTCATTCCCTGCCTTTTTTCCTTGTTGCCCAGACCAGCCATATACTCAAAACAAAACAAAAAATTGATCTTTTTAAATTTACTCAGATGACTTTCAATTATACTGTAAGTGTGAAATTATGATCGCATTTAACATATGCAAATGTAATCATGACAACATAACAGCCTCAGAGCAGACAAAGGGGGGTGTGGGCACTAAATTGAGAACAATAACAGGACAGGAATTCTGCTTCTACATCCCCTGAACCTTGACCTGGTTCTACATGTTTGGCAATTAAAGGAGTGCCTGGGAGGCCAGTATTACAGATGTGAAGCAGGCAGTACGATCATGGGTCTGGCGTACTGAAGTGCTTTATTGTAGCAGGGGGTTATATAAAGAAAGAAATGGAGTTTTTACTCGTATAACTTATTCTGTGTAGAATATAAAATATGTAATAAACTTTTTTTGGTTGTTTAAAAAAAAAAACTCTTTATTTTGTTTTATCTAATTTACGAGTTATGTGCTAAAATGTGTTTCCCCCCTCAATAACAACTACAGTGGAACCTCGGATTACGAGTAACGCGGTTTTCGAGAGATTTTTTAATAAATTTTGACTTGAAAAACGAGCAAGTCTTGGTTTACGAGTACCAACTATCATGTATCTCGCATGCGCTTCTTGTTTTTTACGCCGAGCGTCACGTGATCACAACTGAGCCAACGGTTTTTCTCTCTCTTGCACTGCAGAATTGTGGGTAATCGTCT
>JAOVVA010000028.1:10731563-10755009 GCA_028565275.1 Leiocassis micropogon | reverse complement strand
ATTTGGTTTACGAGTGTTTTGGAATACGAGCCCGCTTCCGGAACGAATTATGCTCGTAATCCGAGGTTCCACTGTATTTGCGAACAGTAATAACCTCTTGGTTAATATGTCTGGCTTTCCATTATTGTTTCTGACATCTTCAAGTCAACCTACATCAATACATAACACTTTTATTTAAAATGGCGCCAGATTGCACAAACAAATTTCAGTCGGTCTTGTCCTTTTACCCGAAACCCTGAAATAATGACCTGTGTGAGTGAAGTAAACGACTGTACAGCAACGTCAATGTGAAACTGAAGTCAGTACCAATTTTCGCAATTCATCATAATAATAATAATTATTTAAAAAAAAAACATATTTTACAAAAAAAAAAAGCACATTAAGCAGTAATTAACAGTTAAGGGGAAAAACATATTTACATTCATCACATGGTTCTGAGTAAAAAAAAAAATGAACTTAAGAGTTAGAAATTTGGCCACAGTAATAATAATAATAATAATAATCATAAGGAATCTTTGGCTTGCTTATGAGAACCAGAGAATAACTACCAGTTCCCTGAACACGATTAGTCTATACAAAACTGTGTGTGGGCCCATATTAGATTTCTAAGTTTCTAGGTTTATTATCTATCGCTAGCAAAACAGAATTTCTTTACAGTGATATCTCCAAGTAGTTGAAGTTTGTTGTGAATTTGCATGTGTGCGTTACAAATAAAATGTATTATTAATCTGCTTGTTCAAGAGGTAAAGCTGAGAGACCACTGTCGCTAGGCAACAGACTGCTTGGAAATGAGGCTAAGTGTATCTAGCTAGCATGTAGCCTACGAATCTTGTGTACACCCAAATGTAAAGGCAGGAGGATAGTGTAAATAGCATAAAATTGTCAGGAACGTCAACATTTACCTCAGATGTTTTGGTAAAATTACTTAAAAAAAGCCTCAACACTACTAAAATTACACTGTAATTACATGTAGCATTGATTGCTAACAGCTGTGTTGTGTAAGGAGAATATTGTGATTATACATTGTACAACAGACTATATGTAACAGTGAAGATCATTGAAGCATAGCGAAGCTGAAAAATATCCATCCCGTTTTTTCGTCTTGTTTATCAGGTTTTTTTTTTTTTTTTAAGTAGTCTCTAAACATAATACAGGTTTTTATACTTCCTTTCATTTTTGTCAGTCATACCGTATTTACAATGGAGACGTTCAGGGTGTGTGAAGAAGAAGCACTTAAAGTCTTAGAAAAAAAGTGTCTTTGGTTTTTTTTTTTTTTTTTTTAAAGCAGGATATCAGTGTGCATTGCCAACCGACGTAGCATAAGGCTAGGAGTAGCTCTCGTTTTCGTTCCAAGACGTCATCCACTGTTTCTTTTCCATGGAAGCTGGCTGCTCTTTCCCAGGCGGATGTGTGCGCTCGTCCTTCTTAATCCTCACGGCGATGTAACGCGGCACGCTGTCGTCATATTTGGAACGTTTGAAAAATCCGCACTGAAGGGATTGACAGAGCACAGAGATTAGCTACAGTACACCATGAGCCACATGTGGACTGCTTTTTCTTTTTTAAGCTCGATACAAATGAAAGGCGTGCCGGACATACAGGAAGTACGATGAGCAACATTTTGTTTAAGAGAGGCAACAGGTAGGAATCTAGCACCAGAAGATCAAGAAAATATAACATGCACAAGAAAGCAGGAAAGATTTGAGTCTGCAAATTCCAAGCAACTGCAATCAAGCTGAGCATAGCTGTAAATGTGAAAATTGGATAATCATGTAGTATATACGGTACTGTGCAAAAGTCTTGAACAACCCCTCATTTCTTTGTATTCAAATTAATGAAATTATGTTAATCTTGTAGATTCAATTAAAGCAATGCGAACAAATATTTTACTGCAAAGTGCCTAAAGATTCAATTGAAAATTTTTTTGTTTTTTTTATGTAAAACTAATCAACGGCCTGATCACCTGTTATCATCTGCACCCGTTTCTCACTGATTCATGCCTTACAGTAAGTTAGATGGTTTTTATGCTTCAATGATTCATAGGTCACTGTGTGGCTTAGCAAACAACAGTTTCCTTTGAAACAGCTGCTGCAGGGACAGGACTTAAAATGAAAGACAAAAAAATTCTTCAGGAAGCCTGGAGAACTATTGCTCAAGACTACATTGTTGTTGGCCTTTTAGCTGTTCCCGTCGAGGGGTCGCCACAGCTTTTACGCCGAGGCCCTCCCTGACGCAATCCTCCCATTTTATCTGGGCTTGGGACCAGCACTGCATCCAGTGGCTGCGCTTTGGGCATTGATTGGGACCTCGGCCCTTTCTGCATGGCAGGCAAGAAACCTACCGCTGAGCAACCAATGCCCCTGCTCAAGACTACATTAAAAAATACAAATGGTCTAGCTCTTTGGAAGTGACGAGTAGCTCAAGACTTTTACACAGTACTATACATATACTTGTATACGTAAAGCCTTACATCAGAAAATATGACGCATCCATGTATGTAACCCTTTTATCCCCAGCGCTCACACCATACATGAAAGGTTTGCATTGTACGCACCATCTTAAGTCATCACTATGCACTGAAAGTTATTATGCGAATATTTTTGAGAATAATAAAAATCGACTGCCACCATTTCCCCAGATCGAAGCAATGCAAGGTAGCTTGATGATCCGGGCTAGCGTGAGTTAGCGCAGCCTCCACTGACTACCCATGCCAACCATTGAGCTTGAATGGATCTTTAAAGTTCTGTTACCAAAAGAGAGCTGCTTGAACTTTCTTTGTCACTCCCTCTTGCTATGCATTAGAAGTCAGCCTCTCTTTCTCAGGTACATTCTTGGGCTCACTTTTGCCGAAGAAGCCACACTAAAAGAAGTAAAGTTGTTAGGTTAGGGCCTTTTTTTCCCCCACTGCACACTGTACCATAGCTTCTGGCACCAAAAAAGAGAAAACCCAAACATTCCGGTTGTAAGATTTGGTCTATGCTCATAATAGGGAATAATAGGACTGCAATGTTGGATGGTTTGTTGGTGCCACATTTGTAACCCGTTAAAGAAACGTGTTTTTCTCAACCTTATTTCTAAAGTAATGTTCCTATCAGTAACTGAGTACCGTTATTGGGCAATTATTGACACGGCTTGTACGCTTGACCGAGCCACGTACGTGTTGTGCTCATATTGCTGCGATTGGGCCTCTAATGATGCAGATCGTTGGGCTAGTTAATGGGAAGATAGACGAATCTGATATGTATATTGTACGTTTGATAAATTTTTTTGATAAGAAGTGTTTATAATTGGTGCATCCCTAGTACTTTCGCTCCTGTGTCAGAATTATGTTATAATTTGATGCGTTGTTTGCTACCTTATCAGTGACACTTGTGTTTATTATTTATCTGACAACCATGGCTGTCATAATGCTGAAATTGTCATTGCCGTGATCATTCCGAATCTTGCAAGCTGCTGTAAACTCTAGTTCCTGTTTCAATGCTTTAGAATGTGCAGTGGAAAAACAACCCTATAGCTATGGTCACAGCATTTATGGCTTGGTCATAGTCCATTTACAACTTCTTCAAACACACCAACACATACTGTACACATAGATATACAGGCACACATGAACAGACAGGCCAATCATAATTAATGAATGAGTTAATGTGGACAAATCTGTTAGACTGCAGCTGTACCAACTCTTACCTTCCAGAGCAGGAAGACCAATAAGCCCAGCAAGAGCAGGCCCAGTAATATAGCCACCAGTATGATCCACCAGGGTAAACCTCCGTATTGCGCTGCCTTACGTACTGGGAATACGGTCACTCGTACCTAATGCACATACACACACAAATAACGTGGCATAATATTTAGAAAGATGTGGTGACTCTCAGAATATAATTCCAATTTTGTCCCAGCTTACCAGTGTATCTGTATTTGTCAGTTTCACGTTCTTGGAGGAAGAGGTTAGACTGAGGGATGCTTTCACAATAATGTCGACATAACTTAGATCAGCGTAGTCCTGCATGGAACGACAAGAAGTTTTACAGTTCAGGAGTTCAGGACAATTGCAAAATGTTCACAAAAGTAGGTTTTGATGAATAATAATAATTGTTGTTGTTGTTGTTTCACAGGTGTGAAGGAATCAGGGAACGTTTTCACGGGACAAGTCACAATTTACAAAATGTAGGCCATAATGTAAAAGGTTGCACTTTAGAATGACCACCAGTCCAATCTGGCCCATCCTCAATAGCAAGACAGCAGGACATACCACATACTGACTAAGTTTAACATCTAATAATAATTTATGCTTTGATCTTCATGGCAATAGGGTTTGGTGCTTGAATCCCTAATAATATACAAGAAAACCTAAACACTCAAAAGCAAGTCAACTACTCATCAGATTTCATCACATAATTCTTCAAACCCACCTCTATAAAGGTGCCATTCCACAGACGAGCTCTCAGGGCGATGACGGCGTTGCTGTCCAATCCCTGGAGACTACATTGAAGCTTCACGCACGATGCACCGTCGCCACACGTCTGCGAACAATACAACAAATAACCGCTTACAAATAGCAAAGACGTTTAGGAACCAAAATGTAGCTGAACAGCAAGCAGATTTTTACCAAAACTTTTGATGTCCTCTTATCAGAAAAAAGAGATGATAAAACCCCTTTGTCTCCTGTGCCGTCATCTTGATCTTTAATCTCACGTTTCGTCCTGGACTGTGAGGGATCATGAAAAAAAAGAATTAAGCAAATGACATGTTACAGTCTCAGGACTGAAAGTTGAGGTTTCTGCTCATAAGGAATCAGATACACTATATGGACAAAAGTAATCTGCCAAATCTGTTAATTATTGAAGTCAGGTGTTTCAATCAGGCTCCTTATCCCCAGTAAAGGGCAAACTTAATGCCTCAGCATACTGAGACATCTTGGACAATGCTATGCTTCTAACTTTGTGGCAACAGTTTGAAGAAGGCCCTTTTCTATTCCAACATGACTCCAGTGCTCAAGCAAGGACTATAAGGACATGGCTTGATGAGTTCGGTGTGGAAGAACTTGACTGGCCCAAACACAGAGCCCTGTGACCTCAACCCCATCGAGCACATTTGGGATGAACTGGAACGGAGATTGCAAAAGCCAGGCCTTCTCGTCCAACATCAGTGCCTGACCTCATGAATGCTCTACAAAACACTAAAAATTTTGTGGACAGCCTTCTAAGAAGATTGAAAGCTGTTATAGCTGCAAAAGGGGGACCAACTCTATATCGAAGTATATGTATTTAGATACAATGTCATTGCAGGTTTGGACAAATACTTTTGTCCATAGTGTATCTTTAGAGTTTTTTTATTTATTTTTTAATCAAGCTTTAAATCTTGACATCAGATCGGACTTGCGTACATCGGACAAACAAACTGTGACCCAATTTGATTTTTACTAGCGTTGAATTGAATCTGGATTGAAAACTAATAAACATCCTGTCTATGGATTGTGACGAGGAAATATGGTTAGCCATATACAGTATACAGTCAGTCAAACACGCCGTCCTATGAAAGTACTCAATTAGCACACATTTAATAATTAAATGTTCTTGATTCTCTACCAGAAGTCACAGGAAGTTTTCTTTTTCCTAATCTCCTCTTAGTTATTTCCCAACTTGCTAACTCTCCCCATCATAAAACCATTACCAATGAGGGTGAAAATTAGCAAGAAGCCATCCACCATAGTAATTGGGACTACTGCTCTTACAGCCACACAGTCCAAGCTATCGACCCACTTCCACACACAGGAGCTCACAGAAGCCTATTCGATGTGATTGACACTGCGAACATGGACAAGCCAGTTATTTTTTCCCCATTGTGACCTCATACAAGCTTGTTCCTTAGCTCTGGTGTTCTCTGGACGGTGTGGCTCAGCAAAAGCTCATTTACATAAACACTGAAATACCACATTTGGAGGAGGAGTGAAATAAAAGACATTTGGGATGTTTAAAGAAAATGCATTTTCCACAAGGTATGGAGCATTTCGGGGGAGCTCTGAGACCTGGCTTAACTTATTAGACAAATAGTAAAATACAGGACCTTTAACTCTATCCTACTGTACCTTTAAGTACCTCCTACATTCTACCACCTCCATATGGTGAGGAGGTAATGTATGGTTTATTGCAGTGTCACCTTTAAAAAAGTAATCTGAAGAATGTCTTACCTGACTTAAACCGAGCGGGTTGACCTTGTTTGGTGTGCAGGGGATATTATCCGTACCCGTGGTAGTGATCTTCATCAGGTAAAGCAGCCATTTATGTGTAGCTGTGTTCATAGGCCAATCGATGTTCAGAGACGCCGTGCCGAACGACTTCAGTGGCTTTCCCAAGTTTATCACCTTTAGGATTTACAATAAACACCATTAATATAAACTTATTGATTAACTTGAACCGGAGGAGAAAAGGGGCTTTTGCTGAGACACAATGGTGTATACAGTAGTATTGTATTCACCCGGAATTCATAGTCAATCTGGCTGCCGATGTCACTTTCTGACTTCATAGCGCTCTCTCCTAAGACCTTTCCTGAGAACTCCAGCTGAGACGGCTTAGCCACCCTAAAACCAACACATCCGTTTTTATGATTAATGATCTCTACACATTTCTATATTACTGAAATCTTTTAAATATTACAAGAAAAACCTGTCCTGATGATTATGGATTTAATTTTCTTCATGTTCATATTGTATACATTTTATTTCACCTAAATAATATTTTTAAGTAGAAAAAAAAAAAAGACTTGTAGACAGTATATTAAGTTCTGGTATTTTTTATAACTCACCCAGAAACCGACAACAGCAGCTCAATTAAAACTTTAGCTTTCTGTGTTATTAACAGTGGTGATTGTTCACTCGTCCTACAAAGCACGCAAACACACACACATACTGTAGTTACAATCAATAATCTTACAAGGCATCCATGGGATGTGCTTGATAAACAAGGCTGAAAAAAAAAAATCTAATTTTCACCGTAACTCACTTACGTTTTAACTTCAAGTTTAACTTCCACTTCAGACGTATCCACCGAAATCCCACCGGTGCTCAGAATAATGTAAAATACTACCTAGGATATAAAAAATAAGTCATCAGCATCAGAACAGATGAATCACACAGACCTACAGTATTCCTGTGTTATCTCTTTGACTTACTTCTGAGTCTTTTTTAAAAGGATTTCCGAGCTCGCATTCAGCTTTTGAACCGTTCTGATTAGCCAGGCAGAGGATCTGCTTGTCCTGTATAAGGGGCAAAAGTTAAATTGAATATAAGCAGGTCAAAAGCAGGGCTTAAAAAAAAAAAACGTGCTGCAGACGTGAGATGTTCGACTTACAGCAGACTTGGTGCGAACTGCGGAGTAAGACAGGGAGTCGGGGAACGATGCGGTCAGAACTGACTCATACGCATCGTCTCCGCCCTTATTCGTCACCTTGACCTCCAGCGCAATGTCCTTCTGGTTGCTGAGTGAAATGACCGGCAATCCATTTTCACTGAAAGCATGAGAGATGGTAAATAAGTTTATTTATAATTCTAATACAAATTATATTATTATATCAATATAAAGTTTTTAAAAATAAACATTTTTAAAAAATATTTTTTTATATCTTTTTTTTAATATATATTTTTTATCCTATATTTTACATTTTATTCAGCAGCAAAGTTTTTTTTATATTTTATTCTTATTCTATTCCATAATTTATTTCTTATCGATAATCTTGATTTTTAAGGTCACGAGCGGTTGTATAAGCATTTCACTGCATATCCTACTGTGTATAACTGTGTATGTGACAAATAAAATTTGAATTTGAATTTAAAATATAAAATATAGTATAGAATAAACTCTCCTAATTAAAAATATCTCATATTTCATTCAGTAATTTACCAAACAATATATTTTCTATATATGGGCCAAATCCAATATTGGTGATGATTGTATGTTTTTTATGTTATACATAAACACAAAAAATGTGTTTATACTGTCTCAAGTCAAACATTTAAAATGCAAATTATTCATATTTCTTTGTGAGTATTGATACTGAAATTTGTGTGGACTTCTAGAAGCATATGACCTGTAAAAAGTGTCGCTTAAATTAAAACATTCTGAGTAAAATTAAAGATTTTTTTCCAAAGAAAAAATCTGTAGTGTCCATAACCCATGTCAAATTCATGTTGTAATATCTTAACAATTTTGCATTTTAGAATAATAGACTTTTTTTTAGGTTTATGTCTTTTTCATGTAAAATCTAAATTGGACAAGTTTCCTCTGTATGACAATTATGATCACTGAAAGATTTGAATTCAAAAAAGTTACAGACACTACAGAAAAATGCTGTCATCTGATCCTATTTAAAAATTCACTTTTTTCACCTAGATGAGACACTTTTCAGCACCAACACCATGTTTTGGCTGATAAGTTTGATGTGAGACAGAATAATGTTTACTTTTACTTTATGAGACAACTCACAGTCTAAGTGGTTTGAAGACGTCTTGGTTTTGTTCTCGAGAGCATAATTTGTACTCCAGCTGTAAGTTACTCTGGCACTTCAGGTCAGAGCCGCAACCCTCTTTCACAAAATTGACCTGAGACAAAAAAACAATAACAACAACAATTAATAAAACAAAAAATTAATAAATAAATAATATAAGCATATTCATGCATATTAGCATGCCCTATAATTAAAGCCAATCTTCTGCATGTTGTTTACCTCAGAACGGAGGGGCTGGCTCGCAGCGAGGACGGGGCTCAGCTCTGAGAGAGTGCTTTGCCTCTTCTTGCGTCCTGACGGCTTCACGATCTCCACGTTCACCTCTATGGGCAGAGATCTCAGCTTATCCCTTAAGTTATCCTTCATAGCAAGACAGCGAAACAGGTTTTAGAAGACAAACATCACACTTTACGGCTGTGACAAGATACTCGACCTAGTCTAATACATAAAATTATCCAGTAATGCACCAATTTTTAAGGTTGCCTCAGAAACTCTGCCTACAGTACCAGTCAAAAATTAGGACATACCTTCTAATTCTATGGTCTTTCCTGATTTTTATTTATTTCCACATTGTAAAGCAATGCTGAAGGCGTCCAAAATATGCAATAATCTCATTTGAACAGTTGATATTGAGAAGTGTCTGCTACTTATGCTCTGTAAAGCCTTCAAAACGGCTCTAATCGCTAATTTTTGAGACTGGTGACTCTAAATGAACTTCTCCTCTGCAGCAGAGGTACGTTTTGGTCTTGCTTTCCTGGGAAGGTCTTCATGAGAGCCAGTTTCATCATGGTGCTTGATGGGTTTTGTAAACGCATTTGACAATACTGTTCAAGAACTGTTCCAACTGACAGTTTTTAGTTGTTAATAAAATTACCTAAAAATAAATCTTTTTTTTTTTTTAGAATGTGGAAAATAAATCCACACTTGTGTCCAAACTTTTGACTGTTACTGTACCCACGTACTTTTGTGCTAGTTATACCTGAAGTTGAAGTTTTTTGGAGACACACATTTGTTGGTTCTCCTTTATAAGATCTATGGTTCCTGTACTCTCATAGCTGGTGTCAGAGGGCGACGGTGGGACGAAAACAGCACGAGACGGAAGTCCCTGCTCCTTCCTCTTCGTCTCCACCTGGATGGAGTATTTGATTTCTGGGTAGAAATAAGAACAGATCAATCAGATGAAAAAAAAAAAAAAAAAACACAACACATTTGGAGCATCTATGTGTCCAGATTCGGTGTAGTAGGAACAAAAGGTGCTTTATGTACTCACTAAGGACAGGCCTGTAGTTTTTGGAATTGGAGGTAAATTTGAAACACGCATCCACCTGAACACTGAAAAAAAATATTCATTTCATTGAAAAACAATGCACATCAAGTTTATAAAATCATTACATCATAATTGAGAAGTCTTTCTTACCAAATATTGTCACCGCAGTTCTTCTTAGTGAGGTCTATCTCTTTGGGGGTGGTCGTGACCATCTTTTCTATGTTAACCACTGGCCTTGCTCTGTGAAATGTCAGATTAGAAGGAGCATGAAGAGTGGAAGTTCAGCAGTCAGAATTCAGATACTTAACAAAGAGTGAAGGTTGTAGAGGTTTGATTCTGATAAATATATGGATCCTGGATGTGATTGGGTAATGCACTTAAAACCAAACCGGAGCTGACTCGTAGAACCTAAAACTAATAAATTCCTGTAACAATTTCTAGTACTTCAAAGATTTACATAACACTTAGGTTCTTTGATACAGTATGCGTTTCGTTATACCCGGTGTAATGAGCATGTACAGTGTATAGGAAACAGTTTTGTTCTGCATCATGATGGCTTAAATAATATGCCAAATAAGTCAACTTTTCAAAGTGAATAAAAAGCTGGAGTTCTCACCTGTACATGACCACAGTGTCTGAGAGAGATCCAATAGCCAGATCTGGATACTGGTTGTTGTCTAAATCCATGTTACCAGCTAAAGAATAACCAAACATCTTAATATTTAGGTCTTTTCCTTTCAGCACCTGGTAGAGACAAAAAAAATGGAATCTGAGTGAGTAAAAAGATAAATACACCAGCAAGGAACTGACACAAACGGCCTTTGACTGTATTAATCTTCCTTAGATAAGTTCTCCAAAGTCCAATAAAATCAACAATTCACAAACATACAGACAAAGATAAATTTTTGAGCATGATGAAATAGCGTTAAAACCTGTGCAGGATCCTTTTCGAGGCCGTCCTTTGAGCCGTGATAGATGTAGACATTTCCTGATCCATCATCGTCATACGGAGCTCCAATAGCCACATCTGGACAACACAAACAGCCCATGTTCATATTTAACATAAACATTGGTGAGCCTGTTCATCACCATCATAATGATCATCTCTAAACAACATATACCTTTACTGTAAATATTTTACACTTTTCCAGTTGCCCCTAACGTACACTACATTACAGTATGTGCATTATCACCTTTATATGATTATTTTAGACAGATTATCAAGCACCAAGTAGTTTATTTTTTTAGGCACTTTACAATCTTACTGTGAAACAAACTGGTGAAGAACTAAGCTCAAACTAAGCTTCCTCTGTTAAAAGCCACTGTGCATTCAGAAAGCAAAAAAGGCCTAAAGTGGAACCTAGAGGTACTCAGGAATCAAATTTGTTTTACGCCAACTTCAAAGACTTAAATAAATTTTTTCTGTTTTCTTTTTTATTTTTGTTGTTGTTGGCAGGATGTTTGCACTCTATTTGATGTGACACCACTATCCAATTAACAACAAACTAACAGAACCAATTCTAAGTTGCTACTAAAAACCAACCAAGTGGAGTGGTTGAAAAACAGCTCAGGTGTCAAAAGTAAAAAAGACAAAACATTTGTGTGGAAAAAAAATATTATTCCCAAGTCACAAACCATTAAATCCATCCAGGTTAAGGTCGCCAAGGTTTTCAATAGCCAGCCCAAACATGGAGTTTTTGGCTCCGTCTATTCTTTTTCTTGTTTTGTTGGCCTTGCCCCAGTCCCCCTTCTGATTGATGTAGACATAAACAGCGCCGCCAGTATCACCTTCCTTCACGAAGAACTGAGGAGCCCCAACTACAAGATCCTGCCATCTGTAAAAGAGTGACGGGAAGGAAGCATTCAAGCATACGCAGATTTCACAGAATCTGTTTGAAATTGCTGAAGTACTTGTCATACCCATCTCCATTCAAATCGACCACCGCAAGCTCGTAGCCGAAAGACGAGGCCAGGCCTTCTCCTTCTATGATGTACTCAGTGACAAGGTCTGTAGCAGAATCTGCCATCTTCTTCAACAGAACTACAGCTCCACTGTGGTTGGCTCTTGGGGCTCCGGCGACGATGGTCAGCTGACCTTCCTTAGTCAGCATCTTACCAGAGTCGAGAGAGAATCCTGAGGAGAGACATGGCCGATCAGGGAGTCATCAAAGTGGTTCATCAGAACAGTGACAAAATGTTCAACCAAAAATGCTTTTTAAAAAATGGACAGAATCAGTTTTGGCTGTGACCATTCATAAATCAGAAACATAAGACGCATCTATTGACATCTAATGGCTTATACATCCATACTGGACTTGATGTTCATGAGCATGCAGCTTTTATGAATGAGAAGAACTTTGGACATATGGGAGGTCTAGGGTTGTTACGGTGCCGGATTTCATGTGTATAATAGGACGTTTTGTCCAATGACACTTTGTACTGAATGTATGAAGAACCGACAAATAACTTGACAATTTTTTTACTTGATTTACACCACTATACCATGAATTTTTTTAAGACTAGGTCATTATATCATGAACGTTTCAAACAGTAACAACCCTAGCGTGATCACAATCATGAGCTTTTTCAGGCATCCACTAGGTTACACCACTTTGCACAACAGTACATACTATAACTTTTTATATACATATCAACAATGTCGAAAAACAAAGACATTTAAACGATGAAAGCTCTCGCACTACATGCAATATACATGTAAAGTACAGTATATACAGTACCAATCAGCCATAACATTAACATTACAAAACATTATGACGTTAACATTAATTATACCAGTAAACTGGTGACAGGATCATGGGAACCACGGGGACCAAAAGCCAGCCCGTCTAATTAGATCCCACAATGCAACACGTCACCTGGCCTCCAAACTCCACAGATCCCAGTTCAATTGACCTCGCATGGGCTTCACCGGACAAGCAAGTCTGATCCACAGAGGCTTCACCCCACATTCCACAGCACCAAAGGATCCGCTGCCAGCGTCCTGGTCCGAGAAACCACAGCCCTCCACACCCTGAGAGGTCTTGTGGAGTCATGTCCCGAGGTTCATGTTACTGTATAATGTTAAGATTTTTAATGTTATGGCTGATCGTGTCTATTGGTTGTGGGATATAGCTGAAATGATTGATAATAACCCCGGATGTCCCACAAACCTAAGTAGCTATTGGTGGTCAAGAGGCTTTCCACTGTAGCATCAGCTCGAGGAGGATGAGATCTATATACAAACTGATCGGGGTCGCTGTCGGACACACTAGTCATAAACAGAACACCTAAAAGCCACACACATACAGTATACAGTACACACATGTACAGACACCTGGCGCAGAAAGAGAAAATTTGACTAAGCATGGACCCATGTCTGTCAAGGAAACCAAAAAAACCTGTGATGAAATGACGATTTAAGGAAATGTTTTTTGTGATGTGATGTGATGAACACACCTAAATAGCTATTAGCAGGGACGGCCACATCGTCAAGGCCTTCAGGCGTGATGTATTTGACCTCGTATGGCCCATCATCGTAGTGCCCCATCTCTATCAGCGTGCTGTTCCTCTGCTCCAAGCGGACAACACCTAAGGCCATGTCCAAGGTGAAGGATCATCAGAGACAATGGACAGATGGAATGAGAGTGCAGGAGAACAGAACACGTGGGGCAGTTGTAGGATGAGGTGAAATGCAAAAGAAAAAGTAAAAAAAATGTGTTAAAAGAAGAAAAAATCAAAAAAATTAAAGTGAAATGAGACTGATACACCTAAAACAAATGTCCTTCTCTTTCAAATCCTGATCCTGACCTCTCACCCCTTATCTTAATCCTCCTCTAGTCTTCCCCACTTATACATTTCTCATTGCCTTTCTTCTTCTCTTCTCTCATCTTTTCCTCTTCCCATTTCCTCCATCTCAACTCTTTCTCTTTTCCATTCTTCTCATCACCTCTTATTGTCTTTCTTTTCCTTCTTTCTACTTCCCGGCCATCTCTTTTCCTCTCTTCATTACGTACTGTCTCCTCGACTACCCTCTCACTTATATTCCTCGGCTGTCCACCCTTCTCATTTCCTCCCAATCATCTCTCCATATTCACATCTCCACAACGCTCCCTTTCTTTCTAGTCTATAGTCCCTTTCTTCTTTCCCTCCTCCTTTTTTCTCCTCTCCATACCGGCCCCTTCTCCTACTCATCTCTCTTCCCCTCTTCCTTTATTTTATGCTTTTGATTTAGACTCCTCCTCTTTTCTCCTCCCGTCTCCCCCCACCTTTCCAGTTGAAGCCTCCAGGTGCTCCGAACACTATGTAATGGTAGTCCTTGGTGAAGGTGACCGAGAGGCCTTGCTGGCAGGAGCCGAACCGCTCATGACCCCTGATTCGTCCCTCGCAGAAGCTCCAGTCTCCACCCTCGTCGCTCGTGGATTCATCGATCTTCAGCTGCTCATTGAGCACGTAGCAGCGGCCCGTTATGTCCCGGGACTCCTGCGGCGTGTTAGTAAACTGTCTCTTCTGGTAGCGATGCGCACAGGTCTGGAACCGGCAGAAACCAGGAGGCGCTTAGTATATAAAGCGAATACATCACACATATACACACACACAAGCTAGCAATCACTGACCACAATCTTGCCCCCGGGTCCTTGACTCTGGACTGTGACTCCCATCCACTGGTTTTCTTTGCTTTCCTTTGTCAGGTCCTCTACAAACCCAAACACACAGACACACACAAAATTGATATAAAATGACATAACTATATAAATATATACTGTATGAAGTATGTAAACGTTCCCAAATTGCCCGTAGTTTGTGAATGTGTGTGTGTGTGTGTGTATGCCCTGGATTGGCACCTCGTCCAGTGTTTACCCCGCTACATGCCCAAAGTTTCCCGAACCCATGCAACCCTGTAAAAGTAAGCGGTATAAATGAATAGATACACACAGAGTAGAGTATATGCATACCACTATTGTCGAACGGTATTCGCTCGCAGGCAGAGCTGGCAGGGTTCATATCGCACTTGTACAAGCCTCCTGTTATCTTTGACTGCTGACCGGGTATTTTCTTCGCCCTGGGAGCACCAACCAGCAGCCTGCGTACAAAATAAACAAAAACAAACATCACATACACAAATGAAATACAAGATCAAGAACACACTTGGCAACGTTAAAGTCATTGTTGATCTTGATCCATCATGATACTGTATGATCCAACAACGCACATGTAAACTACAGAATAAACTATAAACCGTCTGACAGTAAACAGAAACCTTCAATACTAAAAGTTGCTAAAAACACATCTCAAAAAAGTTGGGACAAGGCCATGTTTACCACTGTGTGGAATCCCCTCTTCTTTTTATAACGTCTGGGAACTGAGGAGACAAGTTGCTCAAGTTTAGGAATAGGAATGTTGTCTAATACAGGCCTCTAGTTATTCAACTGTCTTAGATCTTCTTTGTCGCATCTTCCTCTTTATGATGCGCCAAATGTTTTCTATGGGTGAAAGATCTGGACTGCAGGCTGGCCATTTCAGTACCCGGATCCTTCTCCTACGCAGCCATGATGTTGTGATTGATGCAGTATGTGGTCTGGCATTGTCATGTTGGAAAATGCAAGGTCTTCCCTGAAAGAGGCGCATCTGCATGGGAGCATATGTTGTTCTAGAACTTGGATATACCTTTCAGCATTGATGGTGCCTTTCCAGATGTGCAAGCTGCACATGCCACATGCACTCATGCAACCCCATACCATCAGAGATGCAGGCTTCTGAACGGAGCGCTGATAACAACATGTTGTTGAAACACAAAAAATCATGTTGGGTTGTCCTTGACCTCTTTAGTCCGGATGACATGGCGTCCCAGTTTCCCAAAAAGAACTTCAAATTTTGATTCGCCTGACCACAGAACAGTTTTCTTTGCCACAGTCCATTTTAAATGATCCAGAGAAAACACCTGCGCTTCTGGATCATGTTTAGATAAGGCTTCTTTTTTGACCTGTAGAGTTTTAGCCGGCAACGGCGAATGGCACGGTGGATTGTGTCCACCGACAATGTTTTCTGGAAGTAATCCTGAGCCCATGTTGTGATTTCTTTTACAGTAGCATTCCTGTATGTGATGCAGTGCTGTCTAAGGGCCCGGAGATCACGGCCATCCAGTATGGTCTTCCGGCCTTGACCCTTACGCACAGAGATTGTTCCAGATTCTCTGAATCTTTGGATGATATTATGCACTGTAGATGATGATGACTTTTTTCACCATTTTTCTTTGAGAAACTCCTTTCTGATATTGCGCCAATATTTTTTCGCCGCAGCATTGGGGGAGAGAGAGAGAGACACTGCCACTCTTAGAGACTCTTTTTATACATGTTCCCAGTTGACCTAATAAGTTGCAATTTGGTCCTCCAGTTGATTCCTATATGTACATGTAACTTTTCCAGCCTCTTATTGCTACAGTACCTGTCCCAACGTTTTTGGAATGTGTAGCTCTCATGAAATCCAAAATGAGCCAATATTTGGCATGACATTTCAAAATGTCTCACTTTCAACATTTTTATATATATATTCTATTCTGAATAAAATATGAAATTTGAAACTTCCACTTCATTGCATTCTGTTTTTATTTACAATTTATACAGTGTCCCAACTTTTTTGGAATCGGGTTTGTATACATTTTATTAGTAATTGTTTGCTATAAATTCTCACTCATCGTCTATACTGCTTTATCCTGTATACATGTTGACAGGGTGCCAATCCATCACAGGGCACACACACTCAAATGCCCATTCACACACTTCAGGTAATACGGGTCCACCAATTAGACTAATCTGCATGTCTTTGGACTGTGGGAGGAAACCGGAGTACCCGGAGGAAACCCACCAAGGCCAGAGAGAACATGCAAACGCCATGCATCCGGGAATCGAACCTGGACCCTGGTGGTGCAAGGCGACAGTGCCGACCACTACGCCACCATGCTTGCTATTAATTATGGAATTGTACTCTCTTTTAATTCACTGTCCAGTAGTAACTGACATGTTGTGCATGCACTATGGTCACCGAGCAATGACATCATCTTTCGCAATTTCAGTGGTCAGCGGTTTGTACAAACCACAGAAAGCACTCGCTCTGTTTTTAACACCGCAGCTCCACTCTGTCACACATCACTCAACACCGACTCTAACCCTTGAAGTAACGACAGAGCAGTCCTTTCTGACTTAATTTGAAAAGGAGCGCTGCAGCGCCGAGAGGACAACAGACACACACACAGGGCAGAGGCCGCAGCTCTGCTTTCAGCACATTTATCTGACTCAAAGGCCCTTTTCTTCTTTTTCCGGATCAGCTGCTGAGGCGATAACATTCATCGAGACACTTCAGAGTCGACTACACAAGTTCTCTTTGTGACCACAAAACAAAAAGCGGTTCTGACCGTGGTGGAGACTACATTACCCACAATGCAGCAGGAAAAGCCCTGGGGCAACATCAAAGCCCTTGGCAGTCACAACAGGTCTGTTTGGAGGCTTTGTTATTTCAGACATCCTTGAGACAGACATAGTTCAGGAAGATGCACAAAGGACATTTAACAACGACAACAACAAATAATAAAAGATAAAATAACGAAAGAGTTGCATTAACCAAGAAGTCACATCCGGTTAGAAACATCTGCTATAGAAACCGCAAATCAACTATATTCCAGACTGAATGTGGAATCCTTTACACCCTTCATAAATCTACAACGCTTCTTGTTGAATTCAGTGTATACATGAGGCGAAGGTCAATGAGGTCAAATGCCATAAGGGCGAACGACAATTGCACTCATTCATAATAATTATAGCTACTAATCTGACATTTTCAGGGTTTTCTTGCTTGCTAATCTCAGACTGCCTTAAAGCAAATGCTGAACTGCATGTCATGGACATATTCATATCCAAGTAACGTATGCATGTGTTAATAATATTGTGAATACAGCCTTCAGTCTGTCTACATGGAGTTTGCATGTTGGTGGATTTCCTGGGATTGGCTCTGGGCAACCCTATTCAGGATAAGCAGTCTAGAAAATAGAGAGTTGGATGGAAGATTTTCAGTGTGATACTCGGTGCTCAAGTCAAACCAGAACTTCTGATTGTGCAGAATAACAACACGGTTCTAAGTTTCACAGTTATAATCCGCTGTTACACTAATGCACTTATCCCAGCGTTTCAGTACTGCTTGGATACCATCAAGGTAAAACGTTTCCCCAGTACGCCAGAGCTGATTTTATGGCCCAAATCTGTGGGAATGGCTTAGAGCGAGGTCAGGACTGTACAGGGATTTGGCAATAACTCCCAGCTTTGTTCTTGGAACGTGAACGTAGTTAAGTGGGCAGTAAATGGTTGGACGTTTGCATTGAATTGAATAATTAATTTGGTCAAATGAGATACTTTGTCAAATCATTAAATGCAAATGTCAATCTGGAATCTCCTTAAGTGACTGTGAGAATAATGAAAGTGAATCCTCAAGTGTAGGAGTTCATTTTTGTATTCACTGGAGCTTAAACAAGCAAACCAGATTTTTTTTCCCTATTGTGATGTCATATACTAAGAGACCCTCCTCGAGCTCAATGCTCAGCTCTGCAAAGTTCTATTCAACTCTCTCTAGTTCTGTTTAGTTCTAATTAACTTCGCTTAGTTCTTCTTAGTTCTACATAACTCTGACCAATTCTGCTTAGCTTTGCTGTTTTCTGGACACCATTTTTAAGTGCCACAGTAAATAAGGCAAGGCTAGAGGTTAGCCTTCTTTACATGTACATTTAGGCATTCTGCAATTGCAAGAAAATTTTGGTTTTAAGAAGAGCTAAGTTAGCTGTTAGCAGCATGATAATGTCCCGGACATGGACGTTTCAAGGTCACTGCATGCTGACTGGCTAGGAAAACGTACTTCCTCAAAGGGGCGTTCAGCTGCGGTTCATGTAAGACTACAGACACTGAAACAGCGTGTTTGAAAAAGGAGTGAAACTAGCTAGGAAATCAAGTCAGAATGCAGGATCTGAGTTGTATTTCAGCTGGGAAATGAACAGACACATTTTGGAGATGTCCAAGGCGTATATAAAATTGTTAAAGGAGTTAACAATTAAGATAAAAAGTAGTTAAATATGCGACCTTGAAAAAACATGGCTACCATCAGGTTAGTTAATCAGCTTTCAGAAGCCATTTGAGAATAGCATTGAGCTTGATATGCCTGCTGATCTATAGTATCTTTAACGTTCTGGGTAACGAGAGAAGTCCCTGGGTGACGAGAACTGGACACCGAAGGTACTACTGTATTTACAAAGAGTGTTTGGACCCCAGCGATCACCACATATGAATACGTAGCTTATGTAAGGATTAATATACCTATAACATGTATGTACAAAACATAAACAAACAGTATACCCTGTTAAACTCTCGCTGCAGTGAAAACGTCTCAAATCGCATCCCAAGATGCTTTATTGTACATAATAAAATAGCCCTAATACATGAACAGGCTCCTGACCCCAAGCTCTTTCACAGAGCGTACAGAGAAATGGGTCAGATTTTCCAATGAGACAACCATCTCTTTGTGTCGCTAAATACATACTTGGCATTTGCCTCTGTCCAATTTGTGCGCTCTGGATTCCAGTGAGACATTTTTTAATGAATTTTCAATCTAATTTTAAAGCATTAGTGCCAAAAAGTTGTGGAGCTAATATTAATAAATGCCATATATGTAAATACATTTCAACTTGTTTTTAATGATGCACAAAACATGCTGAATTTTGATATTCTAATAATAGTGCTATTTAGATTAAGACATTTTATAGATATATATAAATGTGCACCATTTTTAATAATTAATGTTGGACAATCGGTGCACTGTTTAGACAGTTACTTGTTGAACTGCACCGACAACTGACCATACCCCTATAATACTCCTCTAAAGTATCATGATGGTCATATATATTGTAATGCCATTTTTTTTTTAGCTTTTATCGTAGGTGTTGCCCCTCAGATCATTTCCAAGACCTCAGAGTCACAAGATCTGGCACAGGTTTTACAAGGATGTCATTCAGGTTGCGTCCCTCCCATTTTCTAACCGGGCTTGGGACTGGCACTGCATGCAGGTGCGGGATTGTATGGGATTTAGTGTTAAGGGTCTTACCCAAGGACCCAACAGTGGTCACCCAGCAGTGACAGGGCTCAAACCCCCAACACCAGCGCCTCAGCCACCAACTACCAGTGGTGGCTCAAACAGTAAGGGCTCTGGGTTTGTGATCAGAAGTTTAATGGTCTGAGTCCCAGCACTGCTAAGATTTTTTCCAAGCATTTGGACCCTGGAGATGGACCCTTAACCATATCATCCATCTGATGATAAGTTCTCTTAACTCCTTGTTCATGTTCTGATGTCGGTCTTTCCTCTATCTCCTCCTCGCAGATCTGGCTACAGTGTTGATGTCTCAAGCAGACATCTTCCCTAACCAACCTCAAAACCGATATCTGATCAAGTAGCTGAGAACATGATTTCCTCCCACTCGCATTTCTCCCGGAGGACTTGGCTCGACCCCGTTAATGAATTCTGGGTAAAAGGTTAGGCATATCCATTACACCATCTATCTCTTAGCATGAAAATCTCACAGCCTGCAATCTGTCAAGAATTCACCCAAACGTATTTCAATGAAGATCTGTGGTTAGGGTTATGACTTCGGGCAGGTGGTCATTTTTTAACAGCAGCATAACTCACGAGAAATACAACTACATCAATCAAATCGTACATGTATGAGTTCAGGTTACTTGGTAAAAGAAATATAGAGAGCAACTGTGTGCAAGTGAGATCGGAATCAAATTGCGACTCATAGTAAGTATTATTAACATAAGGGAGATATTATAATGAAAGTAAACACCATAATAGTGCAGCTTCAGCCAAAATATCCTGCTCTGTCAGTCCTTGAGAGTACAAGTGATAGCGCTTTTAAAGAATGACTAGCAATAGTAATAATTAACCAGTTAGTCAGGTACATAGAATGCAACGTCCCACAATGTCAGTTCATTAATATATAATCATCTATATAATCCAGCATAATCTCTACCATTATAAAATTTCTATTTCTACCAAACAAAGTACAAATACATTTATTATGTTTAATATATCATATTTTCGAAGGTGTTTAATATCTAAGACTATTGATAACCCTAAGCAAAGTACGTATTCGCAGACAGTGTAACTGACCTCACGTGTACATCATATGTAGTAATTTTTTGTTTCATCCAGGCTGATAGAAAACGTACTCCATGTAGACGTGGCAGCCGATAAAAACATCAAATACTTCAAGGAATGTGAAAAAAAACACCTTGCTGCCAGCCAAGTGAGATCAGAGTGGAAACTCAATTGCGTTTGCCAGCATGAAAGATAATGTTTGTTTTTTTTTACTTTGCTGTCAGAAAGAAAAAAAACCCAAATATTTTTATTACTTAACTTCCCATTAAAACTTACATAAGCTTCATTCATTCATTTATCTTCTCTACCGCTTATCCTGTATACAGGGTCATAAGGGGCCTGAAGCTTATCTCAGGACACCTGGGCACCAGGTGGTGTACACCATGGACAGGGGGCCAATCCATCGCAGGACAGACACAACGGGCAATTTTGTGTTTTTGTGTCTCAACGGGCAAAACATCTATGTAAATGAGCTACTGCTGAGCCACGCCCCTCCAGACACCAGCAACAAGCTCTTCTTATATGAGGTCACTTTAGGGGGGAAATCTAATTGGCTTGTTTAAACCCCGGCCAATATAAAACCGGACACTGGTCACTTTTTGTTTGTATACATCAACTAGAGATCCAGTGTCTAAAAAAAGTGACCCCCTGCATAATGGATCCTCTTAGGGGGTTATAAAAGAAGTTTCCAGTGGCAGCGCTGTAACAGTCGGGACTTTTTCCACCATGGGATGTACAGTAGGCGGTTTTGCAGCCAGCAAAACTGGCTTTTATAAAGGAACTAAAGCTGGTTGCTAGGCAACGTCCTCAGACTAGCAAGCACTGCAAACGCACGACACCTATTCACGCACCTTTAAATACCTGTGGCACGCTTCACTCGTAATTTTTTTTAAGCTACTTGAGTCTTTAATTATACACGAAAAGTGCCGTTTCGTTCTGAGGAGTCCCTTAGCTCTCATGTTCTCTGTCTCTGAGATTGTGGGAGAGATTTAGTGAAACAAACTCGATGCTTTGTTTACTGTCATATCCCTGGTCTAGAGACGAGTCATTCCTGACAGAGGTGACTCCTGTAGCTGAAACCATACATTCGGTCTCATGGTCACGCAAACATGCTTAACACCATCCCGTCCAACTCAAAAGACGATTTGTCCTACCTGGGACAAACAGGTGTTATTCTGAGCTTTAGTTAACATCTTGCACTCACTCTCTTACCATTTATACAGCTTTATCCTGTGTAAAGGGTCGAGGGGCCTGGAGCCTATCCCAGGAGACATAAGGCATGAGGTGGGGTACACCATAAACAGGGTGCCAATCCATCACAGGGCAAACACACACACACTCTCATGCTCATTCACACACTACATGCAACTTGGGAACGGCAATTAGCGTAATCTGCATGTCTTTGGATTGGATTGTGGGAACAAACCGCCATACCCAGAGGAAACCCACCAAACACCGGGAGAACATGCACAAGAACGCAGACCCAAGGCGGGAATCGAACCCGGACCCTTGAGGTGCCAGGCAATGGTGCTAACCACTAAGCCTCCAAACATCTTGCACTGAACCACATAATACAGGAACGATTTTGGGACAGAAAATGTTGCACTTTCTGGGTGTTTTTTCTTTTGGTCATGTGACAAGTTGATTTTTGTCTTATTAACTTCAAGAGAGATACAAAAGGGAGGTTGATGAAGGAATGACTGTTTATACTGCTGCTGCTGCCATAACATACATAAGTGATAACTAAAATGAATTTGTTTCACAGATGATCTGACAACAGTAGATGTAAATATAACCATGCGGTTCGAGAAGGAAAGGAGGAAAGAAAGAAAGAAGCACTGTGTAACGGCGACTGATTCATGTTGCCGGAGGCCGTTAGTGACAATCAACAGCATCGACCATCAACAGCCCTAAACCACTGCAATGTGCAAAGGACCAAATACTCAAAAAATCTCATCTGTAAACTATGTAAAACCTTAATCTGTATAAGTAACAACAATTCACCTTTTATCTGAGGAAAGTCCTCTGACTCACACTGTGAGTGTAAACTAAACTACCAAGGAAAAAAAAAACTCTACTGATAATCACAGGGTGTAACATCTTATAACCATTAAGTCTGCCGTCTGCCATTACAGTTTTTCTTTTTGTATGTTTTTAACAGAAATCATCAAAGAAAATGATTTTCTTAAATGTATTAAAGCTATTAAAACTCAAGTCAGGTCAATGATGATAAAAAAAAAAAAAACATCTTATATGGAAGCCTTGCCAGTGTGTGTTCAGACTTTTTTCCCCTTTTTTTTCTATTGGTCATAGAAACGACCAAAAACAACCAGAAAAATATGTAATCATGTGTATCTGAGCGATTTCTTTGCCTACAGTATGTGGCTCATTTTTTTTATTAAGGATACTGTATGTCACTCTATACGGCACAATCCTGAGCTCCATATACTGTACGGTATGTTTATAAAAGCTACCAAACTCACCGTGTTA
>JAOVVA010000028.1:10718930-10731463 GCA_028565275.1 Leiocassis micropogon | reverse complement strand
ATAATAAAACCGTGTTATATATAAAACCTGAACACAAGCGGCTACTGTTCTATGTTCTTGCTTTTTTTTATACTGTGTCTGAAGAATCACAAGATGCCTTATTGGGTTGTACAGCAACAGCGCCGTGATCGTCTCAGACGGCGGAGAGAAGATAGACAGCAAATAAAATCAAAACAAAAAGAAGGACACAAAGACCGCGAGAGAGGGGATGAACTGTATAATAAATTCAAGTTCATTACCGTTCTGGATCCTGGAATTTTTTTTTTTCTTCCTTATAACGACCTATGAGTCACGCCCTCATTAGTCCTAGTGAAGGTTCATGGTATCCAGAGTGAGCCCAGGCAGCTCAACAGTAATGCGATAGAGGCGTCTGCGTCCAGGCCTGGCTGACCTCCGCTATTAGATAAACAGTTTTAAGCCAAGACAACAACTGGACGAGTAAAGACTGCTGGAGCGAGCAAAGACACATGCAGACATGACACACACTGTCTACACCAGGAACTATTTTAACTTGTAAATGATCTCGGTTAGGACTAAAGTGGATGCTTCATATGAAGAGATTAAAAAGGACTTTGTGTCGACAATGTTAGAGTTTGTTTAGGATTTATGGACGTAGTCTGCAGCACGGGTGCTTTGTAACACTCAGTATGTTTACATGGCGTTGTGTTAGTCTGACTAATTGTGTTAGCTCGACAAAAAGCTGGACTTTTACAAAAAAAACATGTAAACTTGTTTGTCCGACTGACTCAAACTCAAACTCAATCGTTTTAACCCCTAACTGTCCAAAAAGTCCTTCAAAGTATATTTAAGCATCATCACACCTGAGGTCGTGCTGTCGTGCTGGTTATCATCCCGGCCGTGATGTGGCACAAATTCCACCAACTTTATTTATTATCACAGATTATTATTAATTTAACTTGTTATTTTGCTTCCACAGACACATATCCTTAGAGACTGGTGGAGCTACGTAACTCACCTCGACTGTCAGAGCTGGCAACCATCAGATAGTCACCCACATTAAGCGTTATTTAAAGTGGTGAAAGTAAACTTTATCGGTATTATACTATTCCTAAAAGGTGAGGAGAATAATCCATGGAGGAGGTGAACAGACCTGTTTAAAGCTTCTCTTTATATTTCCGCTTACTCCACTTTACAATATCAGCTCCGTTACTGTATGTGGGGTCGAATCCCAAATAGCGCAAAATGGTAAGCTAGTGTGCTGTGTGATTAAGGGTTTCATTTGGAATTCAGCCTTGTGTTAGAAGCTAGTTGACTAGCTTGCTCGGCTTAGGTGTAAATGAAACAACACAGAATGATTTAGCAGCAGTTATTAAGGAGACAAAGTGCTGTTTAAACTGACATAACGTTATCAGATGTGTTTCTTCCTAAAATGCATCTGTGACTGGTTTGGCTCTCGTCTCTGAACTACTTTCAGCTTGCTGTGACCGACAGTTCGTGTAATTAACATCTGTTAGAACACCTGGCATGCAGAGTGGTACATAGAGTTAAACATCCCAGTGCTGTTACCATCTATTATCACCACTCATGGGATAACTCTTGTGCAATCAGATCGCTCAGTGAAAACTTACTGTTGTATAATTTACTTTATACAGTAAATTAATGATTAGGACAAAGAATGTTATACTTAGATACAAGAAAGTGAACAAAGTGTTGAACTTTATGTTGTCTTTTTCTGTTTAGACAGTTTCTGTTCATTTATAATGTTGATCTGTTTTGTCTCAGCTAGTCAGCTAATTAGGGTTTCTTAGTTAGTTAGCTAGTTAGTTTTTTGTTAATTTATGTTGTCAGTTTCTGTTATATGTAGCACCTTGCTCCTGGAGGAACATTGTTTCGTTTCATCATGTACTGAACTGTATATGGTTAAAATGACAATAAAAGCCTACTTGACTCAGATAGTCTGAGCAGTTGAGGGTTTAAGGCCTTGTTTACGGGTTCAAGGTTTGAACCTGTGAGTCCAACGAGCCATCTCTGCCCCCTAGTCATGAGTTCAATTCCTGCAACTGTGTGTGGACAAGTCCTGCCGAAGACACAAGCAGCAATCCAGAACTGAGTTATATCTTATCTTTACATCTTTAAACATAAATCTCCTGAGACGCCACTCCAGAAATACCTGACCTCTTGTGCCCTCCAGACCTGCCTGATCCATCATGATGACCTACATCTGCTTGGAGTTCTAATCACATGGAGATCACTCGCTCCTGCTGAAAATGGCCCATGTGGACCATTTAAAGACGAATGAGGACTTAAGATATCTTTTCTTGTTTTTTGCGTGATGGCTGGAAAAAGAACGCATGAAAAGTTTCAGGACTTAAATCGCCCCGGACAGTTTTTGTACCCAAGTCTCCATCAGTGTAGTGATGGGACGTTTGGATCATTTTAGAATCTAGATATCATCATTTTTGAATCTCGTTCATCAAAATAAATGATTCTTTTTTTGCGTCATTTAGTTCATTTCGTTCTTTTTATCAGAAATAACATAAAATTTTACATTTTTAATAAACAGGTCCCCAACATGTCTACATACACGGTTTCCTCTACATAACCTACGGAGGATTTTGCGATGCTTTGCTCATGCGCGCCCAGTGAAAAATGAATGAATCACTCTCTGAGACTACTTGTTCTTCTGAGTCACGTTAAAGAACGACCCATCACTTCATCCATGTAAAGTTGCGAACCTCAGCAAAATAGACCGCATGTTGACTGAAACACATTTCCTGTACTGCACTTTTTACACATATTCATTGTTTCGCGACCCGATGTCACACAAATGAGCATCAGTTCCCTTTTTGAGATTGGTTCCTCATGTAGTCTCAAGGAGTTCTTTCTTAAACCATAAGTTTTTTTTGTATTCATTTTTAAAAATTCTTATTCAGAAAATGTTGTTTCTATAAAGCTGCTTAGTGTCCATGTCCACTGTTCAAAGTGCGATATAAATATCACTGAACAACTTTGCGTGCTAATATCACGTCACTAAAGAAGGGTGAAATGAAAGGCGATGAAAACGCGGTGTTTCATGGAATGACAAAGATCAATAATTTTGGTAAAAATAAATATTTTCTGATGCGAGGGGTCAATTGTCCATTGACGCTGATGTATGGATAGCCTCGAGATGGAAAAACCTGATCCTGAACCTAATCAGCGTTCTTCTGTTTCATCCAAGGCGCGTTCTGGTCAAGGTCTGGTCTGGTTTGTTTACGTGAAAGGCGTAATAAAGTCTCATGAAATTGAGTAGATTAGATATCGACCTGCAAAGCTCAACTTAAATCTACAGAGAAGCTCATGAACAGGAAGCTGAGAGAATCAGAGGAAGGAAGGGGAGCCTGTTTCCACAAAGACTAACCCCTTTAAACACCAGGATACAGGCCAGGTTATATATATGGTGATGTTTGGAAGATGATTAGGGGGATTTCTTCTTATATCTGTATTGTTCTCCAGGTCTGGTGCATGATTACTGTTTATTTTCTTTTTTTTTTTTCTCCTTTTTTTTTAAGCATGCACAAAGGAAACACCAGCGGATACACCAGATGTGCACACACACACGTCCAGATCTAGTGGTCGTTTTCTTAGAAGTCACCATTGGACTGTAAATCCACCACACCTTCTTTAATAGAGTTAATCAAATCTATCTTTTATTCCAGGTAATAATTTGAGAAGGACAAAAAAAAAAAACTCAATCATAAAGGTTCTCGGTACATCCAGGGCATCCGGATTAAAATTCCCCGTCCTCAAAAATCTGTTCTGATCGTGTTAAACATTTCTTTTCTCATTAAAACAAGCACCAGCCCAAAATAATTACCTTCCGCTGCCTGCCAGGACCAGCGCAATACAGGCAAGTCAGAACCAATCAGTTATGGAGGCCGGGATGTGTACTCAGCCAGGTTTTATCTGTCCTGGCCAAGTCTTTATCCTGACTGATGGTTTCAGCGTTTTTTCACCTTCAGGTCTGTCTTTTCATGTTGCTTCAGGCTTGGAGCTGAAGGTAACCACAGCTCTGAACAAACCCTAAACAAACGTCACGGCCCATGGCAACGGTCTGCGAAGAGTCAGACTTTACTGTTAGTTTGTTACTTCATGCCATGCACGATGAAAGAAGCTAATTGCCGCATGAATGGAAAGTACTCAACTGTCTTAATGCTATGATTACGTATTGTGAAACTTTATATTCAGTTCTGTGGAGGGTCACGAGGGGACTGGAGCCTGTCCCAGGGAACGAGAATGAGGCGAGAATTAAACCCTCAGTCCTAGAAGTGGGATGTGATAGTGCTAACCACTAATCCATCACATTACATCACAGTAATTTATTTTGATAGATAGAGCTTTGATTGAGTACTGTAAGGTCATGCTTCCACACGGTTTAATGACAATGCAAATGTTTTTTTTTAAGGACTTCTTTGTTGATTTTGGGAATGATTACAGATATCGTTTTGAAAATATCAACATCAAAAATGAAAAAAAAAAATGCTAAATCAATTATTATTATTTTTTTTATTTTTATTATTATTATTATTACTCACCCACTCATTGTCTATACCGCTTTATCCTATATACAGGTTCACAGGGGGCCTTGAGCCTATCCCAGGAGACTTAGGGCACGAGGTGGGGTACACCCTGGACAGGGTGCCAAACCATCACACACACACTCATTCACACACTACGGTGGGAACGCCAATCTAAGAGTCCAATGTCTTTGGACTGTGGGAGGAAACCGGAGCACCTGGAGGAAACCCAACAAACACGGGGAGAACATGCAAACTCCATGCACACAAACCCGAGGTGGGAACTGAACCCGGACCGTGGCGGTGCGAAGCGACAGTGCCAACGAGCCGACTTTTTTATTTGCTATTAGCAGGGAACTTGTCACTATGAGAACTGTTGCAAAAACATTTGTTTGTGACTTTTATATTTGAGAAATCTACAGTTTGTTTGTTTTATTTTAAATATATTATATTTGACATACACCGATCAGCCACAGCATTAAAGCACAGAATATTAAGCCGTGTATTACAGTATGTAGGTTCCCCTTTGTGGTTGACTCAACAAGATCTCTTGAGGTGTGCTCTGGTGCCTGGCCCCGAAACGTTAGCGTCGGATACTTTGGGTGTTCTGGGTTGTGGGGTGGGCCCGCTGTGGTTTAGACATTCTGTTTGCATTTGATGTATGCTCAATCGGACTAAGATCTGAGGAAAATGTAGGCCAGATCACCAACCTTGAGCACTCCTTCCCTGCTAAGCCTCATATACGGCATGCTGTGGTGCACTGAGCGTTCTGATGCCTTTCTATCATGGCCAGCATTGACTTTCTTCATCAATTTGTGCTACATTGGCAAAATAAGCTGACCTTTGGTCTCCAGAGGCGTAGATAGATGAGCCTTGGCTGCCTGTGATCCTGTCACCAGTTTGACTGATAATCAATGTAGTTCAGTGCTGTTAGTGTCATAGCTGATCAGTGTATATTTATTATAGATTGTATGACATCTTTGTATACTTGTATGCTGCATGACTTACATAAAGCACCACTGGTTTAATGGAGGAGAGACGGATTAAACGGTTTGCATTCCCACCATTTAAACCTGATTCCGACACCAACACCAGTGCTCAATACACGCTTATTGTTTATTCTGACATTTTCTAATTTGTTCCTCGTGTCATGCTCCAGTCTATGAACACAAATCTGATGCGTCATAATAACATTTGTTTTTTTTTCTGCCCGAACTTTCCCTTTCTCTTTTTTCTCTGTACAAGCTTATGAATAACCGCAAAGCCTGGAGCAGCCAGTGTGCAGGTCTCTCTTTGCTTTGTGTTCTGGGTAGCTCTGAAAAAGGAAAATCAAAGAGAGGTATTTGGTGACAGTGCGCAGTGTGTGTGTGTAGCAATTGCTGGGTTTGTTAAAAAAAGTAAATGCGTACAAAAATTATTTGTGCATGGTAAAATTCTGTTTCTTAACTGGCTCACGGTCACAAAAATATGCTCACACACACACACACACACTTGCACACACACGCACACAACTTCTCGCACTAGCCACGACAGGATAAAGAATGCTACACCCAGATCTCACACCCACCCACCCCATCCCCCTTCTTCCAACGCATACACACCTAACACTGCCCTGCCTTGGCCTGCAGGTATGTGAATCTCTCTTACACGCACACACATGCGCACACACACACACACACACATACCTGTAGGGTACACATTTAGAACGGAGTGTGTTTAAACAAGGCAAGCCAATGCGCTGTCATCGAGGATGTGAGTCAAGACGGACCATTCCAAACCTCACACACACACACACACACACCATAGCTATCAAACTTTTATACTGTTCAAAGGTGTGTACTGCAACCTTTTTCATGCTCTTGTCGAACTTTTCTACTGTACCGATTTGGAACTGTAGCCATAGTGATAAGGAATGTTTATACAATACATAAGCAATGCAAGTTATGTGTATAAACACACACACACAGAAAGGTCAGAATGTCTCCGATATACTGTATCGTACACAAGTCTGACACTCCACATTTTTATACATTTTGGTCTTAAACACCTACTGCATTAGTATTTAACTGACAAATATTAACACAGTAGGTGTACAGTATAGACATATTAGTATTTTGTTAAGTAACAAACACCATGTCTAATTCATGTCTCATTTCTTCTTGCATGCAACAACACATTAGGTGACAGCATTGGTGCCAATTTGAAGTTAAAATACTCGTTATTAAAATACTAAACGTGCAATGTTGGAAGAAAGAAATGCAGCTCTAACAAACCGGAAACAGATTACACAGTTTTATAATATCCTTAAAAATTTTAATCTTGAATGGGACGACTGGCACTGCATGCCGTGGTTGGGTAGTATGGGGTGTGGCAAACCCACAAACGACAGGGCTCGAACCCGGATACTCAGATCCGAAAATTTAACAGACTAGAGCTTTAGCCACCTAAGCTAAAGGGTTTTGGACATTGTCTGGGAATTGAACCCGGGCCTGGACTGAGCCAACAATGCCCAAGAGTAATAAAATGCGTTAACGCGTTAATATTGACAGCCCTACTTAAAACAAAAAAATATGATCTACAATCTACTAGTTTGAATAACATACAGTAAGTGTGATCCACAGGTTGTCGTTTTTTTTTTTTGTTTTTTTTTGAGGCTATCACTGCAAGCTTGGGGTTATTCAGTGATCGCCAGGTTTATTGCATCGTCAACAGGATTGTAAAATTGGAAACACGCGGCGTGTTAGAAGAAGTGGGTCGATATAAATTTGCTGCCATCAGGATTTTTCTCTGATTTCTGAAAGTTCATCCATAACACGTCATGCTGCTTTTATATCTGAGTGAAGTCAAGTAGAGTCATCTTCACAAGCTGAAAGTCGAGATAGTGTACTGTTTGCATGGAAAGCGTTGCTATAAACAAAAAAGCTTCATAAAAATTCATAGCTTTTCCAAATCTAGGTCACTCTAGCGCGACACTCCATATGGTGTAGATTCCATTTTGACAGTCTATAATCACCCAAAGGACACAACCTACTCCAGTGACTTGTCCCTTCCTATCATAAACATAGGACCTGGGGTATTATTATTATTATTATTATTATCTTTTATTTTTTTATTTTTATTTTTAAACTTTTTTGTGTTGTGATGCAAAATGCTGCTGTACACTCTTCAGCAGTGTGTCGTGAGATTTTATTGAGGGTACTCAAAATTCTTGACTATGTCTACTATGCATCTCTGACTACAAAGAAGTGCACTATGTGGTGTAAAGGGTGTGGTGTTGGACATTCAGTCGCTCCCACAATCACTCATCTTTCCCTCAAACTCTTTTTCACACTTTCCCTTGGTGTCACACACAAATAGCCTACACATTCTCTCCGTCTCACACACTCTCACACTCTTTAGGGAAAACAGCAGTCGCCCTCTCACTCTCTCTCTCTCTCTCATCCTGTTGTCCGTATGGGCAGGAACGTTGGCAGCGGAGGAGAATTTCGGGAATGAATCATAACCTGACTCACATACAGTACAGGCACCTCAAATATTCAACCATATTCAACCAGTAATACTACTGTTCTTTAAACATAATCATTAAAACAGACAGACAGATAAACAGACAGACAGACAGACAGACAGACAGACAGACAGACAGACAGATAGATAGATAGATAGATAGATAGATAGATAGATAGATAGATTCCAGATTGCAGACATCCAGGAGCATTGGAAGTTTGTAGATGTGATCGCACACTGTATATCTTACAAATAGTCAAAAGACGCGAAAAATGCAAGAGATGACAAGTTACCAGTGCAATAATACGAACAGAAATAACTATGGAACATATAAACACATATAAATAAAAGGATATAAGCATATAAGATTCAGAGTCTAGTCAGAAAAATGTCTGTCTTTAGCTTTTACTGTTTTTCTTTTTCAAGCGCACAAGATGGTCAACCATCTGGTTCAAGGTGCACATGCACTTAATTAGGGTGTGGTCTCTTTACCTGAAATGAATGGACAGTAAATGCGTTTCTTATGTTATTTAGCCTTTTAGTTTATCTATATGCTATTTGTGTCTGGAAAATGAGTCAATAGAGGTGTCTCAGGTGAGATATATATATATATATATATATATATATATATATATATATCCTGTGTACAGCATCGCAGGGGGCCTGGAGCAAATCCCAGGAGACAGATAGACATAATGGGCAAGTTGGGAAGGCCTAATCTGTATGTCTTTGTACTGTGGGATGAAACCCACGAAGAACGGGGAGAACACGCCAACCCCATGCACACAGACCCCGAGGCGGAAATCAAACCATGGAGGTGCAATTCGACAGTGCTAACCACTTTGCCGCTGTGCCACCTACTGCAACTCTATTTAACTAATTTATTTATTGTAATATTATATTATTATAAGAAACACAATGATAAACCTTATGGACACGTAAAAATTTATACACATAAATTATGTTAAACAGCTTAAATCTATGTTAAAAACAAGCCACCTAAAATGCTTCATAAATTTTTTTTTTTATAAAAAGTTATGTAAAGTCAAGTTAAAGAGTTAAATATGCAGTTCACCAGCATTTCTATCAGAAGTTCACATATGGATTGTATGATTTCTTTTAATCACGACCACTGCTAACATCTGCATCTGCATCTGCGTGCGCGTGCAACCTGCCTCCATGGGACCGACACCAGCTGCAATCACCTGTTGGTTTTCACTAAAGCTGTTCTGCGCACTTACATTCTTTTATCAGACGGGTTGAGTTGTCGGTGCAGGGCGAGTGAGAACCCGAACAAGCTGTCCCTTTCCCCGGTTTTCCTGATCACGTTCTCCGTGTCCAGGTTGAAGGCGGAAATCAAGACGCATTCCATTAAACACAGGAGACACAATGTTGTAAGAGTCCGGTAACGCGCCATGTTACTGCGGGAATAAACGGCTCTCAGTCAGCGGGAGCTCCGGTCCGATCGCGGCTCTGCGCACAAAACCTGCTGTTTCAGATTGTTCACTGGAATCTCTAGCGGAGGCGTTTTGTGTAATGCTGTGGGAAGGATCGCTGTGACGAGGTCTCACTCCCTGCCCTCCTTCACTCGGTGCGACTCCACCCGAACAGCGGGCTGTAAAAGCCGCGCCCTGTTACCTGTGCGGACATCCGGTCGCTCCGAAAAGGGAGCCTGGTTACACCTTCTGTTGTTGTTGTTGTTGTTGTTGTCTAGTTAAAGTCTAGTTATGTGGCAAGATTTCTCACATAAACACAAATGATTATGGTTGATCAATCTGATCCTTTTGATTTATATGCATATTTTCTCACACATTTTCCAGAATACTATTTTAATTCCTGTAAATCTGCTTTGCAACAATGATCATTATTAAATGCACTTTACAAATAAAATTGATTGAATTGAATTATTATTAATAAGGATGTACCACTTGTCTGAGTTCTTGTACAAATTGTACACCCTTTTTGTTTTGTTTTGGGTTTTTTTTTCTTTTTTTTCCCAGTTTTTTTTTTCATTGGCGGCTCAGTGGTTTCTCACCTTCCATGCAGAATGAGGGCCCGGTTTTGATTCCCACCCAATGCCCAAACCCAGATAAAATGGGACATACACATTTCCAGAATTTTCTTTTGATTCTGTAAAGCTACTTTGAAACAATGGCCCTTGTTAAAAATGCTCTACAAATAAAATGTATTGAATTGAATTGACTTATTATTAATAAGACTGTACCAATTATTACCAATGGTGATGATATACAAATAGGATTAAATTGAATTGAAATATTATTAATAAGGCTGTACCACTTGTATAAGTTCTCCCCCTTTTTGTTTGTTTTGACTTTCTTTTCCCCCCCCTTTTTTCCATTGGTGGCTTAGTAGTAGGTTTCTCATCTGCTATATGGAGGGCCCAGGTTCGATTCCCTCCCACCCAATGCTCAAGCCCCAGCCACTAGATGCAGTGCCGGTCCCATGCCCAGATAAAATGGGGCGGGCTGGATAATGCCCAGATAATATGGGAGAAGAGCAACAATTACCATTCTTAAAAAGTACAATTTTATACAAAAAATGTATTGAATTTAATTATTATTAATAAGACTGTGCCACTTGTATAAGTTCTAGTACAAACTGTTTACCTTTTCTTATGTGTTTTTCTTTTTTTTTTCATTGGTGTTTCAGTGGTAGGTTTGGTGGTTCGCCTGCCTGGGTCCCAAGGCCCGGGTTCGATTCCCTCCCACAGAATGCAAGTCCAGGCAATAGATGCAGTGCCGGTTCCAAGCCAAAATAAAATGGTAGTGTTAGATCAGGAAGGGCATCTGTCCTTCTACTGTAACTGATGCTTCAGCGTATTATATCATTTACGGTATAATATTGTACCATGTAATTGTAACATATAATGTTCTTCTTCTTTTATCAATTGCTGACCTGTCAAAGCCCAGTGGCTGGGTTAGACCATTATTCTGAATTGAATCTGGACCTCATGGTGAATCTTTAAGACCAATAACAGCAGATGATGTGATCTAGCATATATCATTTCTGCCAATACTTATTTAGTCTTTTAATCATCTCAAGTAACTGCATTATCCTGGTCAGAGTCGTAATAGCACCATAACCAGGACTAGAAACACTGAGTTTGGAGCAGAAATATACACTGAATGGGATGGCAGTTCAACAAGGACATTATGCACACAAACACACAAAAACATTCACACCTAAGGAATGCACTTTAGAGCTTTAAATCCCTGCAAGTATATTTTATGGGAGGTGGAAGGAAACCAGAGAACCCAAAGGAAACTGAGACTGACATGGACAGACATTGCAAAACTCCACACAGGCAGTGAACTGAGCTCATCATGAAACGAGGGGCGCTAGATCTGTGACGTGACAACACATCCTGCTTCACAAATATCCCCTTGTTATTAAAACTATGACACCCTAGTGTGCACTACACATTCCTCTAAATAGACGGACAGACTGTGCATATTCCAATAGCCGTATATTGTTAAAATTGTTGAAAGATTACCATTTTTAAGCACCTGATTTACCAAGTGATTAAGGGATACAAATACGTTCAGTATATTCAGAATGGACTGTGAATGCTTTGTGGATGCATAACCAAACACACCTGATTTAAATGTACATTGGTTTAAACAGCACTACTTATAATAATCAGGTAGGATATGCATTCTCGCATCCCTCCAGGATGTGGTGTCACATGTTCTGAATCAAACAGATGTCATGCACCTCTGTAACAGCGCTGTAACTGATGCTGTTTCATTTCAGACAACTGGACAGTTAAAGAAACAACTGTTACAAAGTATCTTTGCATTTGTTTAAGGGCGGCAACTCTTCTATGAACACAGCTCTAGATGATCTATTCTGAATATAGACAATACACAGCTTGGCAGGAAATGTTTTCTAATGGAAACAGGAAATCCCAGTTGGTAGTATATTGTTGAGGACAGTCCAAACGCGACTTCGAAGTTAGAGAAAAAATAACATGCAAGCATATGATAAGCAAGTAAATGGTTTTGGACGGGATTTGAATTCACAATTTCTGCACAACCCCTGGAAGCTGAGATCGACTTGCATTATTTGCTATTATAAAAGGCGTGATCATTTTTATTTTAAAGAAATCTGACATGCAAAAGACATTGATTATTTTTGGTTGCACAAATTGTGTATTGTAAAAGTAGGTCTCCAATGGTAAATAAATATGCTACATATGGATCAAGTATATAGTTAACCTCTTATGCTGCCTGACATAGAGGTCTAAAACCCCTGAGGTTTATTATGTAAGTGTGGTAAGCATCTTGTTGTAATTAAGTACAGTAATTATACAGTAATTACGTGTAGTGTCCTGTACATACCTTATAGATAGATGATAGATGTTTAACTATGCAGCAACTTATGTATATAGGTATATATTTAATTCAATTAAATTTTATTTCTATAGCGCTTTTAACAGTTGTCATTGTCTCAAAGCAGCTATACACAATATAATGTATGTCTGTGCAGGGG
>JAOVVA010000028.1:10705014-10718830 GCA_028565275.1 Leiocassis micropogon | reverse complement strand
GTGGGGGGGTGGGGGTAGACTCAGTTTCCCCTAATGTAGTGCAGAAAAAACACTTATTAAGAAAATACCAGGAATTAAAGCTTGGATGTTAAATCTGGTAGTGCTGTATAAATCCATACATTTTCAGATGAGTTTATATCTTCTCTACAGTCCCGTAAACAAAACAGAGGTTATGCAGTTATTATTGCATACTGTATGTACCATTTAAATATTAGATATCTTTAGTATTGTTTCATATTTATTCACTTCAATATTATATTAAATTGCTGAACATCTTGACGTGACCGTGTTCTCAGAACATTTTGTACTCCTTTCAGTCTATCACCTTCCAGATTTCCAGCATAGATAAGAACACAACTGCTCTCTTTAACTTAGGCTGACGAAGTGAGCTGACTTCGTATATTCACAAAACTGTACAGTAGGTACTCGACCTCTCTATTTGACCCACAGCAACTTTATTAGCAGATAAAGAAGTATGGCAGTATATTACATAACAGATTATTAACACATCAAAGATTAGATCCATGAGATAAAAGTTATCATTCGGCCATATGTTCCCTGCAAACCTACTTGTTAGCGCTGTCATCATTTTCATTAAAACATTACTTTCAGTCTGACAGCAAACCTGAAGGTTGGAGAAGAATGGATTTCATATGTCCAAAGGCTCAAAACAACAGGGGCACGGAAACAATGTGAGCTTTGTGTCCACCTCCAACAATACATCTGTGCTCCTTTTATTCCAGAAATAGAGGGGGATATAGAGAGAGAGAGAGTGAAAGAGAGAGAGAGAGTAATAAAGAGTGAAGGAAAGAGAAAAGGAAATGTAGGAAGGCAAGCAAACAAACAGACTTAGACATTAGGGTTATTTATGGTCGAAAGAGCAAATACAAATGATCATAGAGGTTTACAGTACTGATGGAATGCTAAAGTTTTTTTTAACACAGTAAAACTATTAAACACACACACACACATACAAAAAGGATAATAGGGGTAATAAGTCATGCTTATGGGGAAGTGTTTTTGCACAAATAAGTCAGCGGAGCCTCAGTCACAAGTGCAAGATCACATGAGTTTCCTTTAGAATATTAATTTACATTAAACATGCAGTTGACCTTTAATCCAGCAAACGGCTGCATGGAAGCATATGTTCCAGTCATGTCAGAGATATGAGAGTTATATAGAATGTAGCACTTGTGCACAGACCTACAGTTTTATCATAACGCATTCACTAGCATTCATTGCCATTATTATGACTCCTGTTAGTTTAAGATTGGAATAAATATTCTTTAGAAGCGAAAATTCCCAAGGAAGAGACTGGATTGAGAGTGAACATTCTCATTCTGTGACTAGACAAATTGTTGCTCTTAATAAAATCCAAGCAAAAGATCTGTGCCGGCAACACAGCCTAGGTCAATGACGATTTTAAAAAATACATGTGCTTATATGGAAGTGTGTGTTTACCGCGGAGGCTTCAGACATCTAACTGCACATTTGGGTTTTTGGAAATACTAAGTAGAACGAAATATGGGAAAGATGTTGCAAAAATGTAGAACACTCAAAATGAGCATATTATTATTATTATTATTATTATTATTATTATTATTATAAAAACAACCAAAAACAACCAGAAAAACATGATTCTGTGATATTTCTTTGCCCATGTGACTTTTTTTTTTTTTTGCAAAGTCATGTTTGTATAGTTGGTTAAAATAAAATAAAATTTAATTCATCATATTGCCTATGTTATGCTAAAAAACTTAAAAAAAAAAAAAAAAAAAAACAGCAACAGCAAAACAAATGTAATAATTTAAGCTAAAATTTTATTTGACAAAAAAAAAATCTACACATTTACATGCATACATTTTATCATAAAATTATAGAGGTACATTTACTTGTTCCCTGTCTCCCCTGTATATTATACACACTGAGAGATAAAAGACTCTGGGAATCTATAAAACTGTAACAGCTTCATCACTATTTATTCCATAGACAAATCAACCAGTACAAAGTGACAATAAAAATCAGAAGAAAAATATTATTATAAATGTTCCACCAAGCGATTTTATTAAATGCAGATGAACTTGGAGGATAAACCAGTTCAGCCTATGGATTTAAAAAAAATAGAGCATATTCAGAATCTTTTGACTAGCAGTGTATAACGTTTGTACGACACGTTAAGCTAAAAATGTCTCACATCAAACCTTACAACAGATGAGCTACAACAGCAGAAGATCACATCTGGTTCCAGTCCTGTGAGCCAAAAGTAAGTAAGAAGGTTATCACAAGCCCAGGCTCACCAATACTGGACAGTGGAGGAGAAATGCCAGCTGGTCTTGAGCCAAGGTTCAACTGTCTAGTTCTGTTGAGTCTGTGCCAAATGTAGGGCTATTTTAGCCCCTCCAGATGAAATTGTGATGTATTAAACATATCATTCCTGTCCACTTGTTCCAGCCTGGCCATTCTTATCTCATCGACAAGGTGTTGCCTACACTCACTGTGTTTTTTTCCCCCCAGCTTGGTGGCTTAGTGGTTAGTACTGTCGACTGGGTCCAGGTTTGATTCCTGCCTCAGGGTCTGTGTGCATGGAGTTTGCATGCTCCCCCCGTGATTTCCTTTGGGTACTTCGGTTCTCCCCCACAGTACAGAAACATGCAGATTAGGTTCATTAGTGTTCCCAAATTGCCTGTAGTGTGTGATTGAGTGTGTGTGTGTGTGCGCGCGCGCACCCCATCCAGGGTGTTCCCTGCCTTGTGCCCTCAGTCTCCTGGGATTTCCTTAGTTTCCTGTATACAGAATAAAGCGGTATAGATGATGAGTGAGTGAGTGAGATTTCTTTGTAAACCACAAACACTGTTGTAGATCAAAACCTAAAGAGATCAGCAGTTATTGAAAAACTTAAAGTAGCACTTAAACAATATTCTTCACATATTCTGCACAACTGGACACAGTTCTACACTACATTACATTACATTACATTACATTTCAACTCTTCTATATTTTATTGTATATTATTTACATTTCTATTATTTATTCTACTATTTTTTATTCCAGTATTTTATTTTTATATTTTTTTATTGCTTGTACATTATGTAAATTCAAAAAGTCCTTTACATATAAAGTTTATTTACATATTTCTAATATGTAATTTCTCTTATGTTCACACTGAAACTTTCCTTTTGAATCTTGATATAATCAGCAGTCTACTGGTGTTCCTATTAAAGTGTCAATTGAAATCAGGCAACCATAATTTCAAACATGATTTTAGATTACTCTTTAATCGTTAAGGACAATATATGAACAGTATAATACGTACACACACGCATGCAGTAATTGCTGATTTAATGTTCGATTTGCCGTCATGCACACACCCTCTGTACAACACACTCATTATCCATCGACACTTTAGGTGTACTGAGCTGCTCCTTCATGTTGTTGAAATCCTAGGCTTCAGGCTACGACTGTACAGCACACTCAAGCTGGGTGTGACCTCACTTATTGACATCCCTCTGTCCTTCTCTTCCTCCATTCCACCCTTGTTTCCAACAGTCTTAGAATTGAGGCTTTCATCTCCATCTTCCCTTCTCACCTCTCTCTTGTTTTGTCTCTTCTGGTAAAAAAAAAAAAAGTCCCGGAGGATTTTATTTAGTTCAGTTCCTACAATTCCTTTAATTTTTTTTTTTAATCCTGATTGCAATAGAACCTCTGATCATCTGATCACTGTCTTATCATCATGTGAAATATATTCCATGCAATTGGATGATGGTGATGATGATGATGATGATGATGATGATCCGATAGAAATAGAATAAATCATAAGAATTATCATTCTTGTAAACCTACAAACACCCGTGCTAAATCCCCACCCCCTGCGGCACTTACACACCTTAACACTAAGCACAGTGTGACACTGAGTGCTCAGCACAAGCAACACAAAGTATAATTAAAACCGCTTTATGCAGTATTGACTGTATTGATCCTGAGATTTTTTCCAGTAAACAGGTTTGACTAATGCATGAGCACTGGAGTCCTGAGTGTCATGAAAGATATCAAACCAATTCAACATTTACAGTATCAATTTTTTTTTTTACACCGTGTACAGATATAAAGACGTGTGCCCTGGAAAAGACACTAAAGTCTTTATTACAGTTTAATTTATAGTCAATTTTCCTGTTGTTTCAGTAAATATTCTAAAATATTCTAGCATTATGGATGCCTTGTTTGAACTTAATCAAAATTAGGTGCATAATTACAGATTAGGTGTTACTGTAGGAATAACTTAAAAATTAACTGACATGAATAAAAAACGAAAGCAGGCAAAAATTTACATTTCCTTCTCTAACAACTTTATCTTTTTGACCTAAGCTTGACATTAGAATGGAGCTTCCCAGTTACAGTGTGTACAGAAGCACGTTCCAATCAGAGTATTGATCCGTTTCCTGTTCTTCTTCTCTTATCGACCACTGACAACAGATTGACATTTCTCACATGACAAATCAATGCACACATGTTCACACTCACACACACACACACATGCACGCATACTCTCCCCATGTGGGAAACAGAAGGAACCAAAGAATCATATTAATTATCATATTAATTCTACTGACAGTGACAAATGAGCCATAAAGCAAAATTATAAAAAAAAAAAAAACAATTCATTTAAAGTAGGAAAAGGTCATTTCTGCATACTCTCAGATTCACATGCGCTCTGATCCTAATATTTCTCAAAAATAAAAAATAAAAATGAATGTTTAATCATTGGGTTTCCCAGACTCCCAAACAGGAGGGACATTGTCTTACACACAGAGCATTCAGGTAGCTGAGACGATACCTAATCTTTAGTTTATACCTTTAAATCCCAAACTGTGTCAGAATTCCCAGCAATAATCCAAAGCGAGATGGAGCAGAGATCATTTACAAGTGCAAGGCAGTAAATCACAAAGTTTCATTTCATCGTCTCATCGTCTATTCCGCTTTATCCTGTATACAGGGTCATGGGGGCCTGGAGCCTATCCCAGGAGACTTAGGGAATGAAGCGGGGTACACCCTGGACAGGCTGCCAATTCATCACAGGGCACGCACACACTACAGGCAATTTGAGAACGCCAATTAGCCTAATTTGCTTGTCTTTGGACTGTTGGAGGAAACCGGAGAACCTGGATGAAACCCACCAAGTACGGGTAGAACATACAAACTCATTGTGATATAATATTTCTCCCATATTGCCCACAATGGAACTAAAATATTTGGGTCAGATTGAGCACAATCTTCATCTATTTGCATGGAGAGTGTGTGACGCTCTCCTGGTGACATTCCTTAAGACTAAACTCTCAGTGGTATCCTGAGTGTGAGGGTGTGGCTGAGAGAGGCAGAAAGGGAAAGAGTGTGTGAGAAGGAGACAGGGAAGAGGGCAGTCGAAAACAAGTCAAGTCATGACTGGGCACACATGACTTCACACACACACACACACACACACACACGTTTTACAGAGAAGGAGAAAACACACCGGGTCAGCACCATGGCAACGAGAAATAATACTGCGGGAATGCGTACCCACATTCTTGGCAAAGCAAAGGACCACGCAGTAAGGTTCGTAAAGTTTTTGCCAGCAAGTGCAAAATGTTTCAGTGTTTTGCTGGAACCAGGACCATTTGTCTGTTGCAGAAAGTGAAAAAAAATAAAAGGCTGTTTTTTTTTAAAGAAAGGGTGAATATTGTACCACAGGATACTGGAGGGTGTGTGTATGTTGTTAAAGGCCTCCACAATTATAGGAAACAATAAAAGAAAATGGACAATGTAGCAAAAATGCAAGCATGCTTTTAAATCCAGATCAAGTACACTCCAATTAAAAACAAAAAGAAGAATAAACAGTTGGTTCATTATTTATGTAAAGCACGTTTTTAGATTTCATACTAATACTGTAATTAGGAAAGTAATAATAATAATGATGATAATAGTGAAAGTACTTAAAATAGCAACAAATTTAGAAAGTTTATTGTTCTTCCCTATTGCCAAAATATTATTATTATTATTATTATTATTATTATCTAGTAACCTTTCTTATTAATTAATCTTTTATATATTTGTGACCATACTAAAAACTTCATGTGCTGTTTCATGTTGTTATCTGAGGATGTTTCCTTGGTTACTGCTAATTGTGCAGTCGTAAGTTCCCATTTTCAATTCTGAGTTTGCTCTGGTGACACATAGATTCCATTTCTCAGTTCACTCTGCTGATAAAGGAAATGAGTGACTTCACTTCAGGTTGCAGGAAATAATCCAGTCCAAAATATTTTATTAGACACATTCTGTCGCCAGATCAAGATCCAAAATTACGAAGGAACATAAGCTGTGTGATTGGGTTACTCGCACCCGGTCAAAACAGCACCCCTTAGATCAACATTATAAAAACCCTTTTGTCATATTAGTCTTTGCTCTATTGCTTAAACCTGTATGCAGTGGCGGCTTGTGCAAAACATTTTTATAATCGCCCGTAAATATCTATAAGAAGTGCTGGAAAAGCACCGAGTGTAAGCTCGGCCGCGATCACTTGACTGCTGCTTAATTAGAAGATCAGGTCGATCTGGTCCAAGCTCTTTAACTTTTTTTCTTTCTTCGTCCGATCGCCTTGCGAAGGGGTATTTTAGCAAAGAAATTACAGAATTTCCTCTCATATTTAGCTGACTTCCACGTCAAGCACTATTCAATACATCACACAACAATCTGCTGACCGTTAATAAGATTTGTTGAGAAAGGTCCAATCACATGAGCCCAAATATTGATTCGCTAAGAACAAAAGTGGGAGGGTTCAGTGCTGCGCCCCAAGGATGATTTGAAAAAGTCCAATTAGAGCTCAGCCTCAAATCACATGCTTTTCAAAAATTTACGTGCCTACATAGACACTCGTTTGTCCAGTGCCCCGCGTACACGAACATAAATAAACATAATACAGTTTAGATTTTTTTTTATTGTAAATAAATTATATTAAGAAATACAGCGGAATATTGTGACTAAATGACTTTATTTCATTATTAAAATAAATAATTATCATGTTAAATAATTACATGTTAAAGTAGCATTCTTCTGCCTAACTTTAAGGGAGCGGCGCCCCAGAGCCCGTTATTGACCACTGGATGTATTCATAAAGTGATTAGCATGATTGCACAATCTCCGAGCATGTGTCCTTTCCATGACAAAAGTCAAAGGTGCTACACTAATGCACTTATCCCAGTGTTTCACTGGAGCTTGAATACCATCAAGGTAGGAAGTTTTCTCAGTACGCCAGAGCCATGATCGAACTGCCTTCTTCACTTCCGAAATGCTGGCCTCCCAGGAACTCCTTTAATGGCTCAAATGTGGAAATGGCTTGGAGCGAGGTCTGGACTGTGCAGGGGATGTGGCAATAACTTCCAGCTTAATACTAGACTGTATTAGGGTGACACCCCTGAGTTTACCAGCAGCTTACTTACTGTATAAATAGGATTGTACATTTTCCAGGTGACGGGCATATAGTGCTATCTGGAGGCCTGCAGAGCTGCAATACTGTGCAACTATTCCAAGTGGAGGGATTTTATAAATAACTAACCCAAACAGGGTGGAACAACGAAATCTGCATTTTTCACATAGCCTGATGATAGCCCTTCTGTTATTAATATTCCCATATCAAAGGAGTATCAGAACGGTGTCTGAAAATGAGGACGCTGCCGGTAAATATTGACCCAGTTGGTGTGTGGGAAGCCACATAATAAATGTCCTGTTTTATTGCTGGATACATACACACACACACACACACACATGTCCCAACCTACCATAGGTCCAAGGTTGCGTGAAAAGGATTGTCATGGGTCAGCTCAGTGGTGCAACTTTGGGCAGGACAGCAGTCAGGCTGCCAAAGTTCTTAACATAGAAAACTCCCATCCAGGCCCTGGGGAGATTGTGTCTGTGTGTCTGTGTGTATGTGTGTGTGTGAGAGAGACTCTTGTGTCTCTTTACAGGCTCCCTCAGACTTCCTCATTTTAGACAGAAGCGAAGACTTCCTTCCACTTGTTTTGGAGGCGAGTGACCAAGGAGCCAGTGTTGTTAAAAATAAGGAGTCTAGAGGGGAAAAAAAAGAGCAGACGACATGAGTCATCCAGTCAGAGACGGCACAGGACCAAACCTGACAGTTACGCATCTGGGCAACTGCTGATGCCACCAATGTCTGGTTTGCATTATATATTTACAAAATGTGAAAATGATCAGTGGCCGTGTTAGTAGTAGTAGTGTGTTCAGCACCAAATGACTTCATTACAAAACTGAGTCATTTAGTGTGTGGATTTGTCTAAATGAGTTTGGATCCTAATTTCTGAATAGGAATGTAGGGCAGGTTTGTGTGTTTTAACAAGAGAGTTAGAACAAAAGGTCCCGGGTCTGTCATTGTTGGGCCACGCATGCGACCTTTAACTCTTCAGCTATGTGCTTGGATTTTGTAGCACAAAATGCACAAAAGATCCAAAGTCTTGGCTGTTGTATGGTGGTGTTGCAGGTAGCTAAAAAAGAAATACATTTAGATGTTTGCAGAATCATATCACACTTTAAATGTAATCAGTGTTTGAATTTATGACTGAGGGAGTCACGCTTGTCTAACTTCATTCTTATTCAACACTCATATGTTGTAATCCCTACAAATTCTTCATTCTTCATCCGATTAAGTATGGGAGAGACACACTGTGTGTGTGTGTGTGTGTGTGTGTGGTGTGTATGCTCTTGTATTTAAAGGGAAAGGGACATATCTGATCTGTGCTTCATCATGAAACTGGTTTTCTCCATAACAGAAAACAACAATGGTATTACACACACAAACACACACAGACTAAATGCATCCTGAGGCCACACATGCCAACTTTCAGCTCAGCTATGCCAGGGCATGTAGAGGCACATCAAATCTTATTTCTCATTTCTTACACATTCAGAGTTCATTTATCCATGACAATCCAATTTAATCAGACGGCTGAAAAAAAATTGTTTGTTTGTTTGTTTTGTTTTTGTTTTTTGGTGGAAGTGTGCGTTATGGTTGGAGGAGAATGCCCTCTAAGGTGCCCTTTCTGTTGAGCATATAGTTTATGGTGCCCCTCCACCCAAGGAAACATGAGGACGTACCCTACTGCCCTTAAAGTGCCCTTGCAGTAGAAAAATGAGATGTAAAAGTTCCTCTACATGAAGAAATGCTCTTAGGAGTGAAACAAAGTGCCCCCCAGGTTCCTCTTTCGAAGAAAAAAAAAAAAACATGGACTAATTCCCTGTCTGCTACTGCTTTCAGGAATTTTAAAACCCTTATCGCACCATTAAACCTTTGAGAAAATCAGAAAATTCCCACCTTCATTTTTTCCCCCAAAAACGATCTATCTAGTAACAGATTAGTAAAGGATGTTAAAGGATTTCCCCCTATGAGTGGCTCGTAGGAGTGGATTTTGCACAGGGGACAGTTTCCCTTTAAAGAATCTTCCAAGTAGATTCCCTTTAGTAAGATAAACCCTTTATGCTTTGTACGAATCAAAATCCTATCTTGTCCCGGCTTACTGTGTTGAATAGCCCTGTCTGGGAAGCAGATGGCACAGGAACAGGACGGCTGTGTAAAGTGCACACTCTCTGTTCAGCCTGCTGTCTCACACATGCTTTCGATTCCACACTGATTTTCATTTTCTTGTAACGCTCACGGCTCAGCCACTACTGCTTAAACTGCAATAAATGAGTTGTTTATGCCAGAATCATGCTTTATAAACTCAGGAAGCTCTCCACACCCTGAAGCACACGCACATTTATTAGCATTACTGCATCCAAACCACTGCAATGAATGAAGTTTGTTCATCATAAAATATTCTTTCAATTATAGTCTCTCTCTCTCAATGCATTTTGGTAACGGGGCTCATTTGAGCCTCCTGCTTATCAATGCTAACGAAAAAAAAAGGCAACATTTGCGTGACTTCAGCTCCAGTCTTTTTCATACACGGAAACGTCAAGTATTTTTTATGGATTTAAATGAAGCAATTTGCGCGCTTGGATATCAGGTCACAAAGCAGAACTGTTAGAAGAGTTTAACAAGACATTAAGTATAAGAGAATATTTATTTATTCTTTTATTTTCTCTACCACTTATCCTGTAATTGTGCAGGGGCGCGGGGGCCTGGAGCCTATACCTGCAGTCCATCACAGGGCACACAAAAATGCACGCACACACACTCATGCACTCATTCACGCAATATGGGCAATATCGGAGAACCCAGGGGAAACCGACCAAGCACGGGGAAAACATGCAAACTCCGGGACTTGGACCCGCAACCCTGGAGGTGTGAGGTCACAGTACTAACCACTACAGCACCATGCCACCCTATAAGATTATTATTATTATTATTATTATTATTATAAGTGAAAAACATTATAAATATATACATTATATATTATAAAGTATAAAAATGTGCATATAAAAATATACATTATATATTATAAAGAAAAACAATACAATAGTTTCACTCAAACAAATTGCACTAGGTCCAACAAATTGCACAAGGGTAATTGCACAAATGACAGAATATTATTATTATTATTATTATTATTATTATTATTATCATCTAATTTTTATTACATTCCTTTGTTTCAAATATTATCATAAATGAGAGAAGACTGTCAGCCTATTGCTATTACTAGCCACTAATAACTGACATGCAGACTTTGTTCCTTTGTAAGACATAAATCCGTCCTCTTGGCCTCAGGGAACACTTTCACAAATTTCACAATCATCGCCACTCTGTAAGCTGTTTAACCAGCTCCAGTGATTATGTTAGCTTTATCTAACACAAACAATTCAACGTTAACTTTAACTCCCTGTTAAGAACCTGACACTAGCTTGTGGCGTTTACTGCGTTACTAATCTTTGAATAAAAATCATATTAAATGAAAACATTTTGAAAGGAGGAAGAGTAACAAATGAGAACTGCAGCTTGTCGGGTGACGAACTGAGATGACAGGCTGAGACATACCAACCTGATTCACAGTTCAATGAGTGAGTTTGTCCCTCCTGGCTGTGTGTTTATGACTCCGGGAATATCATTAGGTTTACGTGGCATCATTCTGGGCATGTCTCTTAACCTGAAGCACAGTGGAGACATTAACCAATCATCCAATACACTCTTCCTGTTGTTAGCCAATCATAGCCTCAGGCATGAGTTTCCCATCACCATGGTAACAAATCAACTAAAGAACAAAATGTCACTATGAACAGTTCAATCCTTTATGCAATCTTCACAAGTATTTAAATGCCCCCCTACCCATTGACCTGGACCCTCAGCGACAATCATGACATCAAGTATATTTAATCTCAATCTCAGCATCGGGTGTCTATGAACTCATATATACAGAAGAGGGCAGATAGCGCTTTCCTCATAGGGTGTTAAACTGCTATGTGCATCAGTTGAAAAGATGCAGTTGACTACACCCACATATCTTGAAGGAATGCTGGATGGGTGATTAGGTGGCAATTTGCATGCAATGAAAAAGCACCTCTTATGATCTAATGGGTCAGTGATTGAATGTAACAGTGTTACATTAAAATATATATATATAAATACTCATAAACAGATCAGTAAGTTCTGTCACTCATCACTGATATCTTAATTACTCTTAGTGTATGAAAGTGACCAATTAAGAATTAAGTGCCATCCAGATACTGTAAAATGATACACATAAATAGATTACTATTTTAGAAAAGTCTTTCTAGCGCTATAACATCCTCACTAAAAAAAAAGGGAAATGGATTTGAATTATGGAATGATAATTTTTCAACAAGCCTCTTCCAAATGGTTAAGATGTTCATTAATGAAGTATTAATATATTTACAAATGGTAAAAAAAAATGTTTTTAAAAAAAGCTACATTTTGGTGTGATGGCACAACAGTATAAATAATTTTGAGCATTAGAGCCACTTTATTCCTTGTGCTATGCTACAAAGCACATAAAAATAAAGAAGACTGTAAATTTTAGTGATTTTTCTTTTTTTTTTTTTACTTTTTTTTTTTTGCACATACAGTCCCGGTTGGCTTTAAAACTTTTATTTTAATGTTTTTTGCTGTGTAATGTATTTACTTCTAATTCTAGAAGACCACTGGAAACTTCCAAACTATGATTTATAACACACACGGAATTATGTAATTAAGAAACAACAGAACAGTATTGTCAAGTGCATTTGCAAAACCCATCAAGCACTATGATGAAACTGGCTCTAATGAGGTCCATCCCAGGAAAGCAAGACGTTATCAATAAAGACATTAGAAGCAGATTAGCATATTAATATCAACATATATACACATATTAATATCAACTGCTCAAAGAAGATTATTGCATATTTTTGGATGCCTTCAGTATTGTTTTACAGTGTAAAAAGAAATAAAAATCAGGAACGACAATGGATTTAAAAGATGTGTCCAAATTTCTGACTGATACTGTACATCAACCAAACGGTAGAGATGGCTTAATCAGGTTAAGTTTAACACATTGTTCAACACTACTATGATATAGTGACTCAAAATGTGCTTTGATAAAATGGTGAGCAGAACAGTACGACACTTAATTACATACGGCACTCATAATCAGCACATATAGCACTATTAATGTCTGTTTATGAGGTTTGTACTTAAGAGCTACAAATCAACCACCATGAGAGTAGTTACAGTAAAAGCTGCGTTAATGCCCTTGAAGTCTTACCCTTGATCTCCCACATAGCTTCTTTTTCTTTTGTCCTCACTCCTACACCTTTTGTTCCAGTTTGTTCTGCGTCTTCCTGAGAATCCAACTAGATTATTACTCTACAAAGCAAGCCAATATTGCTTCTTTATCTCTCCCCTATTTCATACTCTCTGAACATATTGTTTTAATATTATTTGTAGAACATGATTAGAATGAAACAGCCATCTTAAGACGTTTTTTTTTTTTTTTAAACGGTTGGCTTTAGCTCCTGTAAGGTCAGGGTGTGTATGAGCCCTCCGAAAATGAAAGGTATTTGGATTTGGATTTCATGCATTTAGTCCTAACTGTTTATACCTGTTTATGGTTTTGCTCCATAATTTTAAATACTGAGAAACTGAGGGTAAATAATGCAAGCCCAACTGGCTGCATCTTAACCCTAAAAACCACAAATGGCCAATAAAATACATGAGCTTGGGGTTTGGATGTGTGAAGTGTGCTATATGTGTGGGAAAGAATGACAGAGAGAGAGAGAAAGAGAGAGAGAGAGAGAGTGCAGTTTGTGTCGTTTCACAGATTACTGTGCAGACTGCTCATTACCCTGAGGAATTACATTTGGGCGCCAGAAAATGCAAACACACACAATGAACGCTTAAATCATTCAACTAGAGGTTTACTGGGGGGGGGGGGAGCCTGTCAATAAAACAAATCCATAAGAAAACTCTTAATTACTAACAGTTTTTCTCTTATACACAAAATTAAGATGACAACAGTAGAATCTCACCATTTAACCACACTGTGGATCTGACAGGTTGGCTTTAGTGACCTTAATCATCCTTATCCAAACACCTTAATTAAGCATTTTAAATACAGACAGTGTCTGAACTGGGGCAGCAATGTGGCATAGTGGTTACCAATGTGGCCTTAATCCTCCAGAGTCCAGGGTCATGCGTGAAGTTCGCATGCTCTCCCACAGTCCGAAGACATTTCGAGTACACTAACTGGTGTTTCCAGATTGCTCGTAGTGGGGAGGTGTGTGTGTGTGTGTGTGTGTGTGTGTGTGTGTGTGTGTGTGTGTGTGTGTGTGTGTGTGTGTGTGTGTG
>JAOVVA010000028.1:10660593-10676789 GCA_028565275.1 Leiocassis micropogon | reverse complement strand
GAATGTAGAAAATAAATCACTAAACAAAAACAAAGAAATTTGCAAGTGACCCCAAACTTTTGAACGATAGTGTATATCTGTCTCATTAAAAAGTGAAAGAATTGGGGAAATTTTTCCACTTCTTATTGATTTTCTTTTGGAACTTTTGCTCATTGCTCTGCCCAGGTTGATCACCTGCCCATTCTCACTTACCAGCCAGCTTCCCTTTATCATACCATGACCTTTGTTTTGTTGAGGTGGCATTTGTTATCATGATAGACACGCTCCTTATTCAATGTCGAGAAAGAATATTTCACTGAGTGCAAAAAGAAATAACAACGCCATTACCTGCAGCAAACAGAATGTATACAAAGAAATGTTTTTTAAAAAATCCATAAAAATATCCCTTATATAAAAGAACCATCATTTGCACAATTTTCTACAGAAAGTGTTTTTACTATTCTTAAACGACTTTGTGCATCTAGATACCAAGACATAGGTATGTGTTGGTAATTAAGAAAGGTATGTGCATTCTTTTTTTGTGCATTCTTTGCATGTTAAGGGAATCATAGAATGTTTGTCACTCTTTAAGTTGCTATACGTTTATATGTTTACAAGTTAAATTCATAATAAAGAAATTTTCTGCCTTATTTTTCACATCACTGTACCAAAAATTCCAAACCGTGATTTAAAAACCGAGGTATGTACAGAACCGTGACTTTTACTGTACATACAGTCATCCGCATATTATTTTATGAACATTTGAGTACAGTATGTGCAGAGCAGAGCAGAACCTTTTGTCATCCACTGAGATGGCCGTCCACTTGTCACGGAGGATCCTGAATTCAGAAGTTCCCTCCATTAGAATGGGCTCTGGAGAAATGTATATGAGAAAACATGAAATAGATTGGTAGTCTGGATAAGATCACAAAGTAGTAAGACATGAAACTCTAGATATAAACACACACAAAAAGAGAAGTGTCCATACAATCACATACCTATTGTGAAGGCCATGCCCTCTTCCATCAGCATGTCATTATCATTGGCTATACAAACACAAGAGAAACGTTATAGTACTGACTTTAAGATGGTGCTTCAAATCTTAACCATGAAGTGACCTAAAGCTTACAAGTTCAAACCGCTGGACTACAGCGTCACTGAGCAGCTTGAGGTTTTTGGGTGGCCTTGATCGTGTCTTACTTGTATGCAGCTTTTGAGAAACTATTAGAAATCATTATGCCAGTTTATTAGACATGTTCCTATCACAGAAAACTTGGTCTCAACCAGGTGAAACCAGGACTAATTTCTTGGTAAGTCCAGTTTCAACTTTTTGATTCAATACTTTTCCGTGGGACCAGGAAGTGCTAGGGACGCAAATAACCAACCCATTTAACATCCTATATACAAAGTAAGGAAAAACACACAAGGGCCAATCCATTGCACTTACCACTGTGGCCTCGAACTTCCAGAGTCGAGGGTTCGATTCCCGCCTCAGAGCCCTCCGGGTTTCCTCTGGGTCCTCCGGTTTCCTCCCACATGTCCCAAAACATGCAGATTAGGTTAATCGGTTTTCCCAAATTGCCTGTTGTGTGTGTGTGTGTGTGTGCATGCCCTGAAATGGACTGGCACCCTGTCCAGGTTGTACCCCGCCTCATGCTCAAGGCTCCTAGGATAGGATCAAGGCACCTGCAACTCTGAACACAGTATAAAGCGGTATAGACGATGAATGGATGAATGAATAAATGAAGCTGCATCCCAGCTAGAAAAAACAGGGCTGCTTAAATTTGTACGGTCTATTTCAGATTATTTTAATAGAATAGCTAATCTAGGTCATGCTTTGTGATAGTGCAGTGCAACTCACTGGGAGCAAAGTGCTATCTGCCCTCTTCTGCATACATGACCTCACAGACACGTGGCTAGTGTTCCTCTGACTCACAGGACAGGGGATTATACCTTTAGTTCAGCCCAAAGAGCACATCCTAGTGTATTCCTTAGACTTTCCGGCTATGAATTGCAATGGTATCATAGAAATTCAACCTTGCAACCTCCTGATTACATTTTCACACAAAAAATGTAACCAAGAGTGTATTTGTACACTAATGTAGATGCACACACTCACTCATTCTCTATACTGCTCATCAAGTACAGAGCCATGGAGGCATGGAGCCTGTCCCAGGGGACTCGGGGCATGAGACAGTGTGCCAATCCATTGGGGGCACAAGCATGCACAGACTTACACACAGACTATGGGCAATTTAAATTCGTCTTACCTGCATGTCTTTAGACTGTGGAAGGTGATAGGAGAGCCTGAACAAAACCACCCAAGCACGGGGAGAACATGCAAACTCCACAGAGGTGGGAATCGAACCCTCGACCCTGAAGGTGCAAGGCCACAGTGCTAACCACAATGCCACCTTGATACACACTAAAATAAACTTACTGTACAATAAACTCAATAAACAATGAAGCTCTTACCATGATGCCAGATCTCAGGGTGACCATGGAAGTAAGACCCGATGCCATGGCCGATGAAGTATGGGCACACGCAGAAACCATTCGAGTGGGCGATTTCACTGTAATTCACACACACACAGATGACAGCACTGTATTTCACAAACAAAGTGACAACCGGCAATCGAGCATTAAGGGGACTACAGGACTTCATGCTGGGTTCATGGATGCAACTTTATTGATCTATCCGAGTCACAGGAATGACGTCTAGTTGCTATGGTCACACAGGTCAGGCCACCTCTGGCGAAAATGACTTCAAAGGTGCCAATTTGTCCATGACGGACAAAGCAAGAGAAAATAAAAAGTAGGCAGTAAAAAGAAAAAACTCCAGCAAATGAATTTAGAGAGAAACTATAAGAAAAACTAAAGAATTTAGACAAAATAGAAGAGAAGAAGGAAAAAGAAAAAACTAGACAGAAGTCTAAGTGCTCTTCCTGAGGAGATGTAATGGGCTCCTGTGTGTGTGTAATGATAGTGTTAGTCTTTGCACACGCTCTGAACCTAGAACAAGAGAAAGGAAGGAATCAGGGTTAGAGGAAAAAAGGGTTAGAGACACAGAAAGAAAGAAGACAAAAGCACAGCTTAGTCAGAGAGGCATGCCTATACCTGCAGAGAAATTTACAGAACACACTACACACACACAGACGCTTCCTCACATATTAGAGCATACTGGAAAAGGATAATACGTTACTTCTGAAGATAGCTAAAATCATCATACAATTCATCTGCATAGCAGATTTGCGATAGATAGATAGATAGATAGATAGATAGATAGATAGATAGATAGATAGATAGATAGATAGGAATATGAGGAAAAGAAAATACACCCTCCTTCACAGTTTGCTTTTAGTTATCTGGGTCTAAGGAACACTTGTGGGGTCCTCACCAACATCTACATATACTAACAAATAATCTCAGGTGGTAACAAGAAGAACAAAAAAAGAGAGATTTTAACATTCACAAACCAGGTGGTAAAAAAAAATAAAATAAGTAAACCCATTATTATAAGAGTACTTGGCACCCCAGAGGTCCTAATGAAATGAAATGCACCAGAATAGATCACAACCAAAAGATGTGACTAACTCTGTTTAAAAAGAAAGAAAGAAAGAAAGAAAGAAGCTGAACTCTTGTTGCTGTTCTGGAAAACTCAGATGTGGGTCTACACCACACAAAGAAAAAATACATCAGGATTGTTGCTGTTCATCAATCTTGGAATGGTTATAGGGCTATCGCCAAAATAGAAAATATAAAAAAATAAATAAAAATGATCTATTGTACAGTGAAAGAGAAGGACTCTTTATAAATTAAACCTGTACAGCACCACCTGTACAACACCACTGCTATTCCTCTGTAAATTAATAAATAGGTACTTCAATGATCATGAAGGGAAAACGGCATAAACTGCATCAACAACACAGCTATTACACTATGTAACACCAATTTTGTTCCAGGATAGTATGGGACATTTCTCAATTGCTTATGTTGTAAAAGAATAGATAAATACCCATTCAAACTTCTGTGACCTGAATAATAGTTATTAGACATGAACCTCCTACTAAGCTACTTGGAATTTTACATGTTCTAGAAAATGGGTATATTTGGCCAAGTCACAAAAGCAAAGCTACAAAAATTGATCCTTTCCATTAAGTTTAGGAATAAGCAATTGGGAAATAATGTTTTTTGACCAGGAACAAGTAGAAAAGTTATCACATAGAGTTATGATTTTTGATTAACTTCAAAAGAGAAAAAGAGAGACTAGCGAGGCTGCAATAACACACCTTATAACATGTTTCAGCAGTGAATTTACCTACAGTTTGACAACATAAAACATACAATGTGTAGATTCGAATTAAGAAATTGCCTGCAATTGGTGAATGTCCTGTTAATCATTTTCATCTAGGATCATCTGGATAGTCAAAGGCTTTTAAAAGAACAATTTTACCTTGTGTACACTAATCATCTATAACATTAAAACCGATTCTCCTTTTGCCCCTAGGGGAACGCTGGCCCCCTCATTGGTGGGGCCTATGTGGATCAAACCTGTTTGTCCGGTGCATCCCATGGGTGCCTAATTAGATTGGGATCTGGGGAGCTTTTTGGACGCCAGGCTGGTGGCCTTGAGCTCTTTGCCTGGGCATGGTGGGCTGTAGTGCACTTTCTATCAAAGCCAGCAATGACCTTTTTCACCTATTTGTGCTGCATTGCCTTTCCTGTGGCCTTTGGACTCCATGGGCGTGGATGAGCCTTGGGTGCCCATGATCCTTTCACCTGTTTACTTGTATATAATTAATGATCAATGTTGTTCAGTGGTCATAATGTTATGGTATATGGTGAAACCTTAATCTGCTCAAGGATGTGCATTACATTAATTTATTAAGGATGATCTTAGGCATGGTTCCCTGAATTGGACCCATAAAGAAAATCCTTGTGAGACAAACACTTGAGTGGTTTTATTAAATGGTGACAAAAACAATACAATAAAATCTAGCATTTAATCAATATTTAGTAAAAATATTCACCATGACCCATTCCTCCACCACACAATGTTACAGTAAGTTTTCAATGCTGCAAAAATACAATGAGCAAAGATTCGACTATTATAAAGACAGATTAGTTGCTGACTTGTTGAAAACCTTGTGCATTAATAAAGAAACCAAATACTGTGATACTATAATAGGTGTGCGTCAAACAACTTTAAACACAGCTTAGAACTGAAACAATCCAGTTTATAGATGTATGTGCATCTATAAAGGATAAAGCACACAACCTGGATGGCACACAAACATGCACACACACACACACACTATACACACTACAAGGAACTGGGAAATGTCTAATTTGCGTGCTTATGATCTGCATGTCTTTGACTTTGGGCGAAAATCATCGGAGTTGATCACACAGATCTGAGGTGAGAATCGAACCCTTAACCCTGGAGGTGCGAGGCCACAGTGCTAACCACTACGCCACCATGCCGCCTAAAAATAAAATATGTATATATTTTTTACCACCCACAGTTCTCTTGAGGACTTTAAATGTTGCACCTGCATCTTTTTTTGCATGCAAAACCCATCATCTTCCATTTTGCTTTTTGATCTAAAAAGTAGTTGCTTATATAATGTACTGCTTTCTTTTGCTTTCTTTCATACAAATATTTTTCACTTTCTCGCCATATTTCTCCTTTCATTTCTTCGCTCATCTTTCCTATTTTTTTTTTTTTGGTTTGGTCAGTATTTTTTTTTCTTATACGTATTATGCATTATGTATTTTTTGTGATTTGTATATATTATAATATTTTCATATATGAGAATATATACAAATGACAAAAAATATATATAATGCATAATACATGAAAGAAAAAAAAATGATGAAGTTCAAAAATAAAAAGATTAAATATGACATATTTGGATAATAATGAATAATAATTGAATAATTTTTACGAAATAATTCTTTAATAGAGATCATACAAAGGTTGCTTGCATTCTGTATGTTAAAAATGGGTTGCGAGGACCCCCTGCTGTAGTTAGTGTGACCCGGCAGATGCTGTTATAGTCGTGTCTTTTGTGCAGTGCTACAGAAAGAGGTTTTTGTGTGTCGTCCCTTTCTGCGTGTCCTCCTTCTCCCCGTGGCTGTGAGTGTGTCTCGGCAGGGAGCTGGACTCTGCCTGGCAGACACTGCATTTCTTCAAGACAGCACGAGCTAGCCTGTAATTTACATCTCATACACACACTCGCGCACACACTCACACTCACACACTTGCACGCACACACATGCGCGTGTATGTACGCACAGCGAGACCAGCTAACCTGTAATTTACACCCCATTGCAGGGAGAGAACCCTGGTGCACTCTGGGTAATTGTTCGTTTCGTGCAAACCCAGAAATACATTAACTCTATGTAGTGCTGTTCAGAACGCTGCGACAGGAAATGGAGGGTTCAGGACCGCCACTCGCCGTGTCCTCCCCTTTTCCCCCTCTTTCTCTCGGTCTTTCACTTTCATACCGAGATCATGTTCTTATAGCCAGGTTTTAGAGGTGATGCCTTTAAGTTTCATGTTTGTGTGTGTATGTGTGTGTGTGTGTGTGTGTGTGTAGGCTAAATCCTTAGACAAAGGCTAGTGAGCACTAGAGAGTCCTTGAGTTAATTATAGTTGATGTGTGTGTGTGTGTGCGTGTGAGGGAGAGAGAGAGAGTTTTATGCCATGTTAATCCATGATAAAGGTGGATCTGTATACAATGTTTTTTTTTCACTGACTTTCTCTCCATATCTCTTTCATATCCTTCACTCACCTCTTCCTCTTTTCCCTTTAATTCTGACTTCCTATTGTATGTCTTCTCTTCTTTCTCTCTGCCTTCTTTTCTCTCCATATTGTCTTCTCATCCTTTCCTCTACTCTCCCTCCCTTCTCTGGTCCTCCTCCTTCTTGTTGCTTTTCCTCTCAGCTCTTTATTTATGTTTGTCCTCTTTTTGTCTTTCCTTGCGCCCCGTCTCCTTTTCCTCCTAAACTTTGTCTCCTCAAATTTTTGTCACCAATCAACCTTGCTTTTCTTCTGCTTTTTTCTCTATCACTTTACTTATCTTTTCCCATGTTTCTTCCCTCATATCATTCTCTTATCCCTCATTCCTTCCCTCCCTTTCTTTCTTCCATTTCTCGTTTCGCACTTCTCTATCTTCTCCCTCCTTCTTCAATTTTTGTCTCATGCCTTTCTTTATCTTCATCTTCACATATGTCCTTTCTTTCTTCTCATGCTCATTTTTCATTTTCTTTTCTCTTTTCTTCTTACTTTTCTTTCCTTTCACCTGTTCTTTTCCTCTCTCTTCTTCCATCCATACTTTTTCCATCTATTTTTTCCTCTTATTCCTTCATCCACTTTTCCCCCATTATTCCATTTCCCCTTCTTTTTTAAGGTATCTTCACCTCTTTCTTTTTCTCCATTTTCTTCTTTCGTCCCTTCCTTTACTCTCTCTCTGTCTCTCAGATCACTCATCTTCAGAGACATCATACTGAGTTACAGTTTTTTTGGATCTAGATTCAGCGTGAAATTGTCAAAGGAATGTCCATTTAAAGAAACGGAGATGAAGACGAACCAAATAAACAGAGGACTGTGTCTGTGTGTGTGTGTGTGTGTATGTGGCTAATGTTACTCACTGTCCATACCCTCTCAAAAGCTTGTCTTTCATGCACTTTTCTCTGACTCACACTTCCAAACGAACATGCATAACTCATTATGTTCACCTTTTCCTAGTTCTCACACACGCACACACATGCGCACGGAGTACCTGATGGTGTTACCGATGACACATAGCTGGCGTCCCGGTCCACACACAGCAATGGCCTGGTCTCTACACTCTCTGGCCACATCCACTAAATTCCTACCCCGCTCGTCCACAGAACCAATCAGAAATGTCTCTGATGTGTCGCCATGGTAACCTTCCAGGTAAACCTACATGATATACCAATAACACAAACTCAGGACAACTAATAAATCAATTATAACAAATCCCTTAGTAACAATAAGAAGAAAAAAGGAGAAGAAGATGATTTCCATGTGGGTGTGTGTGTACATGCTTAATGTACTTACAGTAACATCTATGTTGATGATATCTCCATCTTGAAGTGGCCGACTGAAAAGAAATACACATACAGTATGTAATAACATTAAGACAAATGTTTAGATTAAATTAAGTCCTAAAGCAAAGACATTATTATTACGAGATAACTTCTCTCATGAAAAGTCTGAGCATTAACATTATTTTTTTCTGCTTCCACATTCTCTCCACATGCCACCAGACAGAAGAGGTGGGCAAACCTTCCAAACAAAACATACTTGTTCAGTCTTCTTCTAATTGTGCTTTTTTGGGTATTTCTCCTAGCATTGCACAGTTTGACCTTGGAGTGAATGTGCTGGGATGTCCACTCTCGGGAAGATTGGCAATTGTCTTGAATGCTTCTCATTTTGAATAATCATTCTCAATTGTTTGCAAATTGTTTTATTATACTTTTAAGATTGATGTGCAATAGCAATTGCTTCTCTATTACATTACTTATGTCTTACCCTTTTGACATTGTGTTAATTCATTGTCATTCATTGTTAATGGCATTGTCTGAATTCTCCAGATGAGCAAACTGCCAAAACTTTTGCTTTTATAGAGGTCTGCACATCTGCTGATAATCAAGGGCTGATGATTAGCAGGACCTGGCTATAACCCTCCTGTGGATGTGTAAAATCCTGTGCAAGCAGTAGGGGGGTACTTAGCATTTCCTGCATGTTTTTTTATATTATTATTATTTTGGCTTAATTTTTTTGTTAAATAAATAAGGACACAATGAAAAAAAGTTCTATTTTATAGACTCGCTACGATCAGATTATTTTTTATGATGTTTTTACACAAAACATAAAATGAAAGAAGGGGGTACTAACTTTTACACACGACCGTATTTCCTTACACTTTTCAAACTAATTTTCCTTTTTTATTTTATTTTTATTCTGTAAAGCTGCTTTGTGACTATGACTATTGTTAAAAGAGCTATATAAATCAAATTTATTTCAATATTCAATATACAGTACATTGTAATTAGTACAGCAATTGAGCGAAGCATACTAGGTAACAATAATTATAGTTGATTAGCCATTAAACAGTAACTTCCAAAAACTTCCACCTTACACTTTACCAACTGAGGTAACAAAATTTGAACAACTTTTGTCAGGAGGACACTGTGATTAGCCAGACAGTTAGCAAGAACATACTGTGGCAAATTTAGCTAGCTAACTATTTCTGCTAACAGAAAGTACAGAAATGGCAAAGTTTTAATTCATTTTAAACTTAACAAAAAGTAAGCATACTTTTAATTAAACAGATTATTTCTTGTTGTTGGCTTCCAAACATTTGAGTTTATTTAGCTACTTGTAACAGAACTGTTTTGCTACAACATCAGTTGAAATACAAGCTCGTGCTAGTCATATTAGCTAGCATTAGGAAGAGTTGGTGGGGCTAATAATAATGTTTTGTTTAAATCATTAGCGAAAAATATATTATATATATGATATATAAAAATCATGACACTTTTATAGAAGATGGAATGCTGTAGCAGAATTATAAAATCAATCTTTGTTAGCTAGGTCTGTTAGCTTAGTTACTATAAAAGAGTAACTTATTTCCACATAAGCTGGAGCTTTATCAGGGTATTAGCCTGACTACACTGATCTCCTTGTGGGGTGGCCCTGGCCCCTCAGGGCATGTGCTTGGTGGTATGGTTCTTTTCTATTACAGCAAGCGTTGACTTTTTTTCTGTGATTTGTGCTGCACTGGCTTTTCTCTCGGACTGGACAGGACAAGCTGGCCTTTGGTCCCCTGTGGGCATGGGTGAGTCTTGGGTGTCCATGATCCTGTCACCAGTTTACTGGTTAATGTGTTAACGTTGTGGCTGATCTGTGTATTTACTACATTGTAATCTTATTATTTTTGTTTAGATGCTGGAAATATCTAAACAAAAATAATAAGTACTAAAGTCATTGCTCATTTAACAACGTTCAGTTGTTCTTTTTCCTCAAAAGGATGCTCAATTCAGCCAAGGGTGTTTTCACATTAGACACAATTGATTTGTATCGTGCCCCGCTGAGTGTTAACATTCTTTTTTCTCTTTGTTCCCTTGAATACCTTAAATTCCACTCTCCGATAAAGCAGATAGTAGTATGCACCTACTTGGTTTGTGAGCCACCATTAAACACGAGAAGAAGAGAATGAGGAAGTAAACTTTCGCGCTATGCTGTATATTATTGAGATGTAAGAAAAAATTTCAAGAGTAACGTTCTCGCAAGCCTTCCTACTGCAACAGCTATGGCCGTGTAGGTCAGAGGATGAGATTGGTGCGTGCTACGTGCACACAGGTTTCAGGTGAGACACAGGCGACACTGATGATGTCGTGTCTAAACAGCGAAACGCTTTTGTTCTCAGGTACAATTGGCTTCCGTATCTGATTCGATCTGTGCCCGAGCAAGCTGTATCGTTCTCAAGACCACCTTTACCAGAGGACTGGGGCATGGTTTCCGAGCTCAGAACGATTGTGTTTTCATTGATCAAAATGAACCAGATTTTGTGGTCAAGTGTTCTCAGAAACAATCCCGGGCCATAATGTGAAAACGCCTAATGTGAAAGTAACACTGGGCAGTTTAGCTAGTTAGTTAGTGAAGATAAGGTTACTTTGTGTGACCTGGAAGTCATCAAGACTAAAACTAAAAGAAAGTACAGTTTCATGTTCCTGAATTTTTATTATTTTGCATATTAGTCACACTTAAATGATTGAGATCATCAAAAACTAATTTTAATATTACACAAAGATAATAAAAAAAAAAAAGCAGTTTTAAATGATGATTTAATTTATTAGGGGAAAATGTTGTCCAAACCTGCCTGGCCCTACGTGAAAAAGTAATTGCCCCTTAAACCTAATAACTGGTTGTGCCTCCCTTGGCAGCAACAACTGCAATCAAGCGTTTGTGATAACTGACAATGGGTCTTTCATTTTGGCCCACTCTTCTTTGCAGAATTGTTTTTTAACTCAGCCACATTGGAGGGTTTAACCTGTTTAACGTCATGCCAATAGCATCTCAATTGGACTTAAGTCTATTTTCGATGCACTGTATGTTAATCAAGCTCTCACAGGAGCGTTCTCCGTTATCAGAGAATCTTGCTATGCAGGACATTTCCTTCCCAGAAATGTTCTTCACTTTCTTTATAAACAAGAGAAACTGCTGAACGTATATTTACAAATGAGGTACTAACAGACTAATGAAACGGCACGGCTGTGGTAACGTTACCTGTCTGGAATGCCATGACACACCACGTTGTTTACAGACGTGCAGACAGACTTGGGAAATCCACCATAGTGCAGGGGAGAGGGGTAGGCGTTGTGTCGGATCGTCTCCTGGTGCACGATGAAGTCGATTTCATCTGTTGTCATTCCAACCTGCGATCAAAATAAGACGAATTATTAAACTTAAAAAAGGTGTGTTTCCATTACAACATGTTAACTGACCCACATGACTAATCTGATACTGATTTTTATCAGGTATTATGTCAGAAAAGAACTGTCTGTGAACTCTTTGAAGTATGTTATTCAGAAATATAATGTATATCTGGAACAAATTAAACAAATCAACTCATGTATCTGGAATCAGATTAAGCTACTTGTCACTATGTGCAATTTGTGGCAACACAACAGACACCAACAATATTTAATCTGTTCTTAAAATGGCTTAAAGTTGGTTTTGCTGATCCAAGGTTCAAGCCTCAGTCAGATAAACTGAACATTCTTGAAACAGAGAACCTTAAGGCTGCATCCAGCGAGGAGGAGGATGTGTCTAGCGAGCTGACACGCTCTCCTCAAACCCTCAATCTGCTCCTCATCCTTAACCTCAATATAGTCAGGCCACTCAGGGACAAAGCTGGAGGAGACGTAGCCTGGCTTCTGGATGTGCTGAGAGACAGAGAGAGAGAGAAGGAGAGAGAGAAATGAAGAGAAACAGGCAGTGAGAGAAGTAGAGACAAAGAGAAAAACAGACAGCAAGGGAAAAAAAAGTCAAACCATACACCAAAACAAAACTCTAAGGTATTCTTTTCATTCTGATTGTTTAGTGTAACTATACAGTAAGTGACTGAATTTGTTCAAGTCTGGGATTTAGATGAGTGTCTGTTTCCTGATAATTTTATAAACACAGAGGTACAGTGCATATCAGCTACAGTAGGTCACAGTGTGTCCTGTTTATGAACATTCATGATGGAGAGTGTAGCATGTTTCATCTGGGATATACAGCAAAGATACACATACACAACTGGGATAAACTCACAAGTCAATAACATTATTATCAGATGATTAGAATTATAAAAACAGGATTATACCTTGGGTACCGGGTAAGGCGGGCGCACCTCGGCGGGACGAACTACGCTGTCTGAACTCGTCCATTTTCTCCAGAAGAAGTGGCGGTGTTGTTGACCCCGGGCACTGCACAGGCATCGCTGGCACCCTGGCAACCGCACCGCTCTCTGTGACAGGCCTGAGGAGGCTGACCACAGACAACAACCATAATACAACTATTACACAAACCACAAACCCAATAACTGCAACACAACCAAACATCAACCATGACTACGATGAGTAAATCAGTACATATTATACAATGTGCTGTAATATCTTGTTAAAAGAATATTTGAACATTTTTAAACCTAATCTTTATCCACTGTATCAATAAGAATTTAAAACTTTTAAAAAATTTTCTCCCTGATAAGAAAAGAACAAAAAATTATTTAAATTTACTAACGGTATCTAAGAGCAGCTGTTGTATTCTGTTCATAGATATTGTAAACACATGACTACATGGTTATATACACTGAAGGATTTTTGACATCCATTTAAGATCAAACACACACAGTTTAAAAAAAAACAAAAAACACTAATAGTAGATTGTATGCAGTTAGCTCCAAAATTATTGGCACCCTCAGTGTAAAAAGGAAATGACAAATTCTCACTTAAAGAATTAAAGCTGATCATATGTACAAATAAGAAGTTTAACTGAAGTGTTATAAAAAAAATATCTATATATATAGGTTTCACCTGCTGTTCAACAGCGACTTTTATTTATGAGTGAGTTTTGACTGAACAGTTTTTTTTCCAATCTTTTCCTACAGATACACTTGTTGAAATTCCTGTCTGTGGTACACATGTACAGTATGCTGCAGATACTTCAGTTTTAAAAACTGCACAAACCCTGAAGTATTGCTTTAATAAGATTCCCTCCAGTGTGTTTGTTCTTGTTTTCTGATTATAAAATGTTATTGCATGTATGAGGTGAAGCCCATTAGTCCAAAAAAAAATAATCTGTAACTATTTTTATTATAATAGGTAAATGAATAGACAGAAAAATACCAAAAAATTAAGAACAACAAAATGAATTGAAGACAAACTGACAGAAACTGAAGCATGAAGGCATGAAAGAAAGAAAGAAAGAAAGAAAGAAAGGCAACACAAAGTCATACAAAAAAACTGAAAGTAAGAAGGAAGAAAAAACTATGAAGACAGAAAAAGAAAGAAAAAACAAAGTCAGACAAAAAGAAAGAAAGAAAGACAGCACAATGTCAGACAGGTGAAAAGAAAGAAAGTAAGAAAGACAGCACAAATAATACAAGAAAGAAAGAAAGAAAGACACAGCACAATGTCAGACCGATGGAAAGAAAGAAAGAAAAACAGCACAAAGTAAATACAGAAAAAAGAAAAAGAACACAAAGTGATAAAGAATAAAAGAAAGAAAGAAAGTCAACACAAAGTCATACAGAAAAACAGAAAGTAAGAAGGAAGGAGAGACTATGAAGACAGAAAAAGAAAGAAAAAACAAAGTCAGACAAAAATAAAAAAAAGAAAGTAAGACAGCACAAAGTCAGAAAGGTGAAAAGAAAGAAAGAGTGTAAGAAAGACAGCACAAATAATACAAGAAAGAAAGAAAGACAGCACAATGTCAGACAGATGAAAAGAAAAAGAAAAACAGCACAAAGTAAATACAGAAAAAAGAAAGAAAGACAGCACAAAGACTAAAAGAAAGAAATAAAGACAGCACAAAGTCAGAAAGATGGAAAGAAAGAAAGTAAAAGAAAGAAAAACAGCACAAAGTAAATACAGAAAAAAAGGAAAGAAAAAACAAAGAACAGAAACTAAGACAAAAACAAAAAAGAAAGAAAGAAAGAAAAAAGAAAAACAACACTAAGTAAGACAAAAAAGAAAGAAAAACAGCACAAAGGCATACAAAAAGAAAGAAAGAAAAAAAGAAAAAAGAAAGAGAACAATCAGAGAGTCAAAACTAAGTGTTTATTTAACATTAATAAAATCCACATAGAGTCGTCACATGAAAGACTTTACGTTTTCCCTTAAGCCGTACTGAAGTGTGTGAAAATACTTAAAGCATATTAGTAAAAGTGGAAGAACGTTCCGGAGCGCACGTTTTAGTCTGTTTTCTCAAAGTCACTGAGTGTTGCTTCTGGCTTTTAGTGCTCTACGTGCTTTGTTTGGAGAGGCTCATGCTCCATCTCTCTCTCTCTCAAGCCTTTCTGCAGTGTTTAGAATATTCGCTGCTACGTCAGCCATTTTCTTGTTCTGAAATCTCGGACTTTACTACAAGCATAATTCATCCGCGAGGGCGGCCAAAATCCAGAGCCGCCACACCGGAGCCACGCTGCACACGCTACTGTAAAACCACCCAGTGATGCAGAGGAGAAGAACCACAAAGTCAGAACAGAGCAGGGCTGAGTGACCACAGACCCAGAATAGAGCAATGAAAGAGAGAGAGGGAGGGAGGGAGGGAGAAAGAGAGGGAGGGAGGGGAGGAGGAAAAACCACCGACTGATGAACAGAGCAGTGGCAAAGGAAGTGTGGAGGAGGGGAGGGGGAAGAAAGGTAAATATATAGATTATAGACAAATAGATAAATAGATAGAGAGGGATGAGCAGACAGACGGAGAAAGACAGACATTAAAAATAGAGCAATCATCAGAGAGACAGTTTAAAAAAACCAAATATAACTAGAAAAAGACAAACTGATAAAAAAAAAAGATAGAGAGATCCAACAAATGGATGATCAGAAGGAGAGCAGAAGCCAGAAACAGATTTAAAGAAAGAAAGAAAGAAAGAAAATCAAGAAGAAAAGAAAGAAAGAATCAAAGAAATGCACGCAAAACATTGAACAATAAAGTCAGGCAACAGAAAGAAAAGGAAACATATAGAAGGATGATCAAACAGGGAAAAAAAGCAACAAAAAAAGAAAGCAACAAAAAATGAGCAATGAAACTGGCAGAGACAGAAGAAAGAAAGAAAGAAAGAAAGAAAGAAAGAAAGCAAAAAGAAAGTTAAAACAGAGAAAGGAAAATCAAGAGAGAGAGAAAGAATAAGAATATAAGCAGACAAAGAAAACAGCAAACAAAAAAAGAAGGAAAAAAGAAAGCAACAAAAATTGCAAACGCGGAAGGACAAGATAGAGAGAAAAAGAAAAAAGGAAAGAAAGAAAAAAGAGAGAAAAAAGAGAGAAAAAAGAAAAAGAAAGATCAATATAAGTCAGAAAGCAAAATTAAATAAAAAAAATTGTTAGTCTGATCAATATAAAGCCAGAAACGGATTTAAAGAAAGAAAGAAAGAATGAAAGAAATAAAGGAAGGAAAAAAGAAAGAAAGAAAAAAGAAAGAAGGAAAGAAAGAGAAATCAACAGTCAAAAAAATGCAAACAAAACATTGAACAATAAAGTCAGACAACAGAAAGAAAAAGGAAACATACAGTTAGAGGAACAGACAGGGGGAAAAAGCAAGAAAAAATAAGCAATGAAACGTCAACAGAGTTAAAAAACAAAGAAGAACAGCAAGAGAGAGAAAAGCATATAGGCTAACAGCAAACAAAAAAAGAAGGAAAGGGAGAGAAAGCAACAAAGATTTGCAGAGGCAAACTGACAAGGGCAGGTGAGAGAGATGGAGAAAAAGAAAGAAAGAAAGAAAGAAAAATAATTAATAAAGAAGATGACAGGAAACAAAAAGCATAAGAACAGGTAGATGAATGGTCTAAGACAACTAAGATAAAAAAACTGATTGTTAACTCAACACAGTCAAAACACAAATAATAGAAGAGAAAAGAGAAGAACAAGACAAAAAGCATTGAAGAAAAAGAAAGAAAGAAAGAAAGAAA
>JAOVVA010000028.1:10635030-10656520 GCA_028565275.1 Leiocassis micropogon | reverse complement strand
GGATAGGGTTAGATGGAGGCAGATGATTCGCTGTGGCGACCCCTGAAAGGGAACAGCCGAAAGACAAAGAAGAAGACTCTGGTTTCCTCCCACAGTCCAAAGACATGCAGGTTAGGCTAACTGGCATTCCCAAATAGCCCGTAGTGTGTAAATGAGTGTGTGATGGATTGGCACCCTGTCCAGGGTGTACCTCGCCTTGTCCCCTAAGTGTCCTGGGATTGGCTCCAGGTCCACTGTGAGCCAGAATACAGGATTAAGTGGTTTAGACGATGAGTAAGTGAGGTGGTGCCGTGCACTCTGTACTATTTTCACATTTTCATCCCATGTGTTGGGAGGGAATTATTTGCCAATTTTGTTTAGAAATAATAATTATGGCAGATGACAGAGATATCTGCTGTTCAGTAACAATGTAGCTTTTTGTTTCATTTAATTATAAGTTAATTGTTAAACTCTTGTATTTGAAGTTAGTTACTCCGGTTTCCTCCCATAGTCCAAAGGTATGTTGCCTGTAGTGTGTGTGAAAGAGAGAGAGTGTGTGCCCTGTGAAAGATGGACAACCCCCGCCAGGAGGTACCCCACCTCGTGCCCTAAGTCTCCTGGGATAGACACCAGGCCCCCGTGACCCTCTACAAAATAAGCAGTATAGAAGCAGAATTGCCCTTTCACGGCTTGCAAAGGTGGTGAAGACATTTTTTGGACCACAGTCCAAAGACATGCAGATCAGGCTAATTGGCCATTCCAAATTGCCCTTAGTGAGTGTGTGAGGGTGTGCATTCTGTGCAATCCTGGCTATCAAACAAATATTTATAGATGTTCTTCTCCAATCTGGTTCCACAAAGTTAAATACACAAGACTTACTTTGTGCACCTGAGCATCAAAATTTCCCTTCACTGAGACTAAGATGCCTAATCCTGTTCCGGCATGACAATGACACTGTGCACTGGAACTGAAATCTAGTGGAAACCCTTTCTAAAAAAGTGGAGTTTGTTAAACAGCAAAGGGGAATTACATCTGTAACGGGATGTTCAAGAGGCATATATTGGTTTGATTGCCATGTGTCCACAAATGGTTTTCTGTAATGTATATAAACACTGAAAAATGTTTTAAGTCTTTTCTACAAATCGTGGTATTGCCTTGGCAAAATGTTGTGCCAGAATGACAAACGCTGAAAACTGCCCAGCTGTAGGAAACAGGATCAACAGGGATCCCTCTGCATTTTTTCCTCTTTCCAACACAGCAAGCGGAGCATAAACACTCCAAATATAGTGCTGTGTGTGTGAGTCACAAGGGCAGTGTACCTGTTTACTGGGGTGTGGGTGGAGTTAGGTGAAGACGAAGAAAAACTCCTTTGGATGAGTAAACAGGCCAGGTCAGAGACACATCAGGGTGTAATGTGTGCGTGAGTTGTCTGTCTGGGTCTCTCTCTCTCTCTCACACACAAACACACACACACACACACACACACACACACACACACACACACACACACACATCATTCTTTAGTGAAGTGGTTTTGTGATGACAAGAGCATTAAACCATTACTATAGCATCTTATCAGACCATGATGAATCAACAAGTGGCATAGTGACAGATTGTGGTCAGGTATATCCCAAACACAGGGACAAACATATTACTATAGTAACTTAGTAATAGCTTAGTGGTTAGCACTGTCGCCTTACACCTCAATGATCCGGGTTCGAGGTCTGTGTGCATGGAGTTTACATGTTTCCTGCAGGTGCTCTTAGGTTGTCTAATTGGTGTTCCCAATTTTCCCAAAGTGTGTGAATGTTGACCAGAAGACCTACCACTGTCGTAAAAATGGCAATAAACCCAATGGTACTCACCAATGGACTCCATGGTGCCTAGTTGCACTACCGAGGTTCCTAGATGGATGGATCGCTTTAATAACTCATTATGGTGGCTCAGTCTGTATGACTACACAAACACATAAACAAACACCCACACATAAACCAACAAGCAAAGCAATAAGGACAAAAATAGAACAGTTTTCAGAAACCAACAAAAAGGGAAAGCTAAGACAAAGGGTATATGTGGTTTAATCCACTTAAACAATATATACCCGTTTACATGTAATACAACTCACTACTTTTTTTTACCCTGTTATTCATATACAGTAAAAGCAGTAAATATTATGACATATGGCTATGTAGTGAGCATGTACGATAACTAAAGAATAAAAAATCCTATGAAGTGGATATACACAGGAATAATAATAATAAGCAGATACTGTCCATAACAATTGGCAGGATATATGAATGTGTATATATAAATATGATTTATATATATTGAGTATACCAAAAGACACATAATTGTACAAAAAATATCAGCACTGTATTATTGTGCATTGTATATACAGGTAAATTGTATATATATTAAGATTACACACACTACAGTATATATATATATATATATATATATATATATATATATATATTGCACAGTAGCAGCACTGCTTTTTTTTGTATAATTTTGTGTCTTTTTGTGTATTCAATGTATATATATTGTATATACACAAATATATATTTATATAAACACATGCATATATGCATCATGCCATTTGTTAATTGTTATGGACATGTTGCACATTATTTACTGCGCCTACTATCTATCTATCTATCTATCTATCTCTCTATATATATATAACCTGCTCCTTATAACTTATAACCGTGCTTATATTTGCACTGATGTATATTCACTACTATTTGCACTTGTGACACTGGTTAAAATACTTCATTAAATGCTGTTTAATGTCTCCCTCTAGTGGTCAAATAATTTTAAACACTTTTAAAAAATGTTGGCTGACTATGATTTCACGCAGAGTTTACAATTTACATTAAAATACAGACATATACACTCACACAATTTATAGCTCAACTGATGTTTTAGTAATATTTATGTAAGACTACAAAAAAAAATTGTGCGAGTGCAAAATAAATAAAAAAATAAATAAAAAGAATAAAATCAAATCAAATTCGTGACTGTTAAACCCCGGAAACGTTTGTGGTTGGCCCGGATGCTGGATAGACACACGCACGTGGGTTTCCTGTGCCTTGTGTTTTGGCACCGTGCGGAGCCATGTTAAAGTCTAAAACGTTTGTTAAAAAGACCCGCTCGGGTGGCGTGTTGAAAATAGTACGTGAGCACTACTTGCGTGATGATATCTGGTGCGGAAGTGAAGTTTGCAGCGAATGTAAGGACGACGCTCCGGTTTTGCAGCGTCATGCGTGTATAGAGAGCAACCTGTGCAGCTTCCCTCACTACCTCATCCCGGACACTAACGTAGTCCTACACCAGGTACCTGTTCTCACTTACTATCACATCATCTACGTCAGGTCTACTGTTATTATTAATATTTTTATTATTATTTTAGGTTTTTTTTAAAATAGATTTTCCCCATCATTCTATTTTTGTGAAAACTACACTTTCTTTTCTTGGCAAACCTAACTCTGGATAAACTTGTGAGCATTGTTTCATATTCAGAAAATTCTAAATTGCTATTCCTATACAGTATTTTTATCATTTCATATTAATTATACATTTAAAAACGACGAAGCTGACCTTTTAAGGGTATATTTCTGTTGTAAAGTAGGCAACAAGCTGAAGGTGCGTTTAATATGAGGCGGTATCAAAAAGTTTTGAGACTTGTTCTGTAACCCGCCAGCAGATGGCAGCACAATGCAGCGCGCACACAGTCGCTGGGAGCGAAAACCTTTATAAGTCAGTGTGCCAAAAGACATCGTCCTGTACATCCGGAGCCGCGCAACTGATGCTACGTCTAAAGAGCAAACGTGAAATTCTCCGTAAAACTGGGAAAATCTGCTATAGAAACATTTGCCACAAGTTTACGGCGACGCTGCAAACAAGTCGTTTGAGGTGTTTGGAAGAACATCACTGGAAGGTGACGAGAGATCAACGGCAACTTGTGCATGATGATCGTCGGAGGACAATCCGCAACATTGCTGCCGTTGTCGGTCTGTCATGCCATACGGAACAGTCCATGCATCACTCGTATGATTTGAACATGTTGCATTTCTGCATCCACCCTACTCACCAGATTTAGCTCCTGCAGACTTCGCTCTCTTCCCAAAAATGAAGATGCGCCTCAAAAGGCGCCGTTTCCAGCATGAATCGCTGAAACAGCTTGACACGCTTCAATAAGAAAACTCCCAGGACATATTACAGAAGTGGCAGGAACGCTGGGAATGCTGTTTAAGGGGACTAGATGGTGATGGAGTGTAAACAAAGTACTTTTAAAAAATAATAATAATAATTTAAACCGAGCTAGTCTTAACTTTTTGATGCCATCATGTGATTTATCTAAACGATTAATTGGTGTAAGTGGGCCATTCCATTTTGTGTATTGCAGTAATGTAGGTGAGATGTGTAGTGTTTATGGTCATCATGATTAACTTCAATAAGCATCTTTTATGAGTGTGAGATGACTTTGATTTTCTCATCAGTTTCTCTCTGTTTTTAACGCTGACAGATCGACATTCTGGAGGACCCCCTGATCAGGAACGTGATCATCCTGCAGACGGTTTTACAGGAGGTCCGACACAGAAGTGCTCCAGTGTACAAACGGATTAAAGATGCCATCCACGAAAAGGAGAAACATTTTTATACATTCACTAATGAACATCACAAGTAGGAAAGCCTACCTTTAGTGGATTAAATTTTTTAAATAAACATTGCTATGTCTCCGTTAAAAAATCTATAAAAATATTGTTGAATTGTTCTTCCTCCTGTAAGAAATACTTTAAAACTGTAACGTCAGATTTTAATACTGGCTGTTCTCAGTATTTTAAGACCCTAAAATACAGTTCAAAACTAAAGAAGAGTTCAGACGATCAGTAAGTGATTCAGTAACTATATTGAGCGTGTTTAACACTTATTTACGTGTTTTAATAGGAATTATAATGACATTAATTATATTGATCTGACTTATTTATTTTTCCTGTTTAAGGATTGTTCCAGCTTGCTTAAATGTATTTTTTTAACTTGCGTTACATTAAAATGTAACATAAATGTGACACCATGTCGTTTGTGTTTAATCCCAGGGAGACGTTTGTAGAAAGGGAGCAGGGTGAGAGCGCCAACGACCGCAATGACCGAGCTATTCGTGTGGCGGCAAAGTGGTACTCTGAGCACCTGAGCAAATTACCGAGCAGTGCAGAGGTGAAAGTTGTGCTGCTCACAAACGACCGCGCGAACAAGGAGAAGGCTGAGCAGATCGGCGTGATCGCCTACAAATGTGTGTAAAGACGTGTTCGGTTTCATTTGATCTAAATTAGTTCTGGGAACGTTTAGGTACATGACTTTTTTTTTTTCTTTTTTTTTTTACTTCTGTGCAGGCGAGGAGTACATCAGAAGCCTGATTGGCAATCCCGAGCTGGTCGACAGACTGGCACTGACCTCTGATGATCAAGTACGGGCCATGATTTTTTTGTTTGTTTGGGGTGAACAAGAAAAGGAAAACAAAGTGTGTTAGTGTTTAAGTGTTACTGAGTTTCTCAGTTTAATTCATTTATTTGTTCATCAGTATTCATGAATTCATGTCTTTGTGTCAGAACGAGATCAGCGGCAGTAAGGTGCTTTTCCCCGAGCATCTGCCTCTGTCCAGGATCCAGGCAGGTATCAAGAGCGGCGCCTTTCTGCAGGGCTCGTTCCGGGCAAATACCGACAACTACCTGGAGGCCACCGTCTTTATCCATGGAGAAGGAGACCAAATCACCGAGGTACGAACTGTCTATGAAATGTTTTTTTTTTGTATTTTTATCATGGAAAGTGAACACATGATAATACACTGGCTTTTCAGGGTGGTGAGTTTGAGAGATTCTTTCTAGGGTCTTTGTTAAACTACTACTTTAACACTGAAAAATTAGTTGGGGGGGGGAGAAAATGCATATGAATAAAGGCAACAGTAGAAGTAGAGTATCTTCAAATTTTGCTGTGAGTGATTTAAGGGGATTGTATTCGGTGTGTAAAATTATATATATTTATTCATTTATTTTGAATTAGCATAAAGTTATCTCCTTGTTTTTATTCTTACACAAAAATTTAAATAACATAATCCTGGCGTTCAGGATTATCATGCATTATGCTACAGGAAGTGGATGACAAGCGTATACAACAAAATATCACTTTTTCCCCCTGGAACATGGCATAGCATTGTTAATAATGAATAAAGTGCTACATAGAATTTGCAATAAACAGTCTTTGAGCCTAATAATAGTCTAATAGGTTTATGCTTTAACACAGTGCTACTTATATACTATAAATTTATTATTGTAAATGTCTGTGTGTCAGGTTCTCCTTCAGGGCCTGCAAAATCTGAACCGGGCCGTCCACCAGGACATCGTGGCTGTTGAGCTCTTCCCCAAAGAACGCTGGGTCGCTCCTTCTTCTGTGGTGCTGCAGGACGATCGGCAGAATGACGAAGACACTGAGGAAGAGGAGGTCGAGAAGAAGGTGATTAAAGCACTGATAGACGTTATTAAAAGCTTCGTTGTATTTATTGTGTATTTACTGTATGTGTACATTGTTAAAAAATAAAATCACTGAACAGTACGTAGATTAGCGATTAATTCTGCTAGAAAGTAAATCTAATTATTTTTATGTATATTCATTTATTTTGGGATCAGTTGGAGAGCCCTGTACTGGATACCACTGTGCTAAAGCCCACTGGCCATGTGGTGGGGATTATCAAGAGGAACTGGCGGCCTTTCTGCGGGATGCTTAACCAATCTCAAATCAAAGAGGTCAAGAGAAGTGCATTATTTCAGCTTTAAATGCAGCACATGTTTTGATCAATAGTAATTTTTAACTGTGGTAATTTACTTAATGAGGAACACAGTAATGTACAGTTTAACCTTGGATTGTGAGCATAATTTCATTCCGGAATCGTATTTGTATAGTAAAACACACATATATCAATGCGAATCTCCCCATAAGAAATAATGGACAATCCAATGATTCGTTCCACAACTCAAAAGTATTCTTATATAAATAATTAATACAAAATACAAAGTAAATATAAAACAAATTAACTTGCACTTTACCTTTGAAAAGAATAATGACTGAGCAGTGTTTCCATTAGTGTCCACACGGACGTTGACTATACGAATGACGCACGCGCACTGAGGATGGCAGCCGATTACCCATAATCCCGCAGTGCACGAGAGAGAAGAACCATTGGCTCAGTCGTGATCATGTGACGCTCGGCAGACAAAGCACATGCACATTTTACTCATATGTCAAGACCTCGCTCGTTTATCAAGTTAAAATCCATTTTAAAAAATGCCTGCAGACCAAGTTACTCACAAACCAAGGTTCCACTGTATTATAAGTCAATACCTTCCATCAGACATGAACATACAGTAGTTTTTATAAAAATGATTGGCACTTCCAACTGGTCTGGTCTGGTTCTTGCTGGTACTTTTGTACAGAACATACAGCTTGAATTTAAGGTAATTTTTTCCCCCCACAGGCCACCAGGCATCTGTTCACTCCAGCAGACAGACGAATCCCACGGATCCGCATTGAGACACGTCAGGCCTCCACCCTGGTGGGACAGAGGATCATCGTAGCCATCGATGGTTGGCCGAGGAATTCCAGATATCCTAACGTGAGTTTGTGCTGCCAGGCTGCTCTAGTGATCTCTTATATTTTTATATAAATACACGTGACACTTGTGTATACGTACTAGCCTCTTTACATTCCATCCATGATAATGTATCAATGTGTGTCCCAGGGGCACTTTGTGAGGAACCTAGGAGGAGTAGGTGATAAGGAGACCGAGACGGAGGTTCTGCTTTTAGAGCACGATGTCCCGCACCAGCCTTTCTCGCAGGCCGTGCTCAGCTTTTTACCCAAAATGCCTTGGAGTATCACAGAGGAGGTAAAGATTGACTGTAGTGTTCTTATAATCAGTGCTCTGTTCTTTGTTAGTTCTTTTGGCCATAGTTCTGCTCAATAGATTCAGAATGTCGTCTTCCTTTCAGGATCTGAAAGTGAGAGTGGACCTGAGGCACCTGTGCGTGTGCAGTGTCGACCCTCCAGGCTGCACAGACATTGACGATGCGTTACACTGTCGTGAACTGGACAATGGAAACCTGGAAGTATGTATTTGTGAGTGAGAGAGATTTCGAGAGGGTTCGTGAATTTTGTTTTGAAAAGTATTTGGTAGAAAGTAGATAGTATTATTGCACAGTAAGTCGTCATCTCTGGGTTTTAATGCATTCTGATCCCCAGAAGAATTTAATGGTGAAATATTTCCGATATACTGACTATAGATGCTTACTCCCTCAGGTTGGTGTCCATATCGCAGACGTGAGCCACTTTATCCGGCCAGGAAATGCGTTGGACCAGGAGGCAGCCAGCAGAGGCACTACAGTCTATCTGTGTGGAAAGGTAAACTCATTACATGTCCGAATGCAGTTTATCCTATAATATAATTTTCTATAATTGTTTCTGCTGTGTTTCTCACAGAGGATCGATATGGTTCCTGAGCTTCTGAGCTCGAATCTATGTTCTCTACGTTCCAACGTGGAAAGGTATGGGGGTTGATGGCACCCAGGCCTTCATCACTTGACACCGACAGACACTTGTGGCACACAACGATATTATACACATTGCTCTGAATCATAATTACTGACACCCTGTTACGTCTCACTCACTTTTTTTCTACTTCTGTCCCTGCAGATTGGCATTTTCTTGCATTTGGGAAATGAACCACAATGCTGAAATCATAAACACCCGCTTCACCAAGAGCGTCATCAATTCTAAGGTAGGTGCTTAAAAAAAAAAAAAACGCCGGGTGTTTATTATTATTTCTTCATCTCATAGCAATTCTAGATAAGCACTCTTTAATATTTTATGTTCATAAAACCTGCAGCGATCGAGTATTAACAGAATGATGTCCTTTTAGGCCTCTCTGACATACGCAGAGGCTCAGATGCGAATCGATGACTCCAGCATGAACGACGACATCACCAAAAGCCTCAGGGGTCTGAACAAGCTGGCCAAGATCTTGAAGGGCCGGCGAATTGAAAAAGGGTAACAATGACATTAATCAAGCAGTTAAATTTAATCAATTTAATTAATTCGTGTATTAATTGCATTTTATTTTTTATAAATATAATATATTTTTTTATTTATTATTTGCATATTGTGTATGTTGTCTCCTGACTATCGATGACGTCATAGAGCCCTGACGCTGTCCTCCCCTGAAGTACGGTTCCACATGGACAGTGAGACTCACGATCCTATAGACCTCCAGACCAAAGAGCTCAAGTGAGTGCAGGATTACGGGTTAGTTTAAAAAAAAATGTCTGTTAAACAGACAAATGCATGTTAAACTTTTTTTTCTGAATATTTTCCTAGAGAGACCAACTCCATGGTGGAGGAGTTCATGTTGCTGGCGAACATCTCTGTGGCGCAGAAGATCTTTGAGGAGTTCTCCGAGTGTGCTCTTCTCCGCAAACACCCTGCGCCTCCTCCATCCAATTACGACATCCTTATCAAGGCTGCCAAATCAAAGGTATGTGTTAAATCTACCATGCAGGATCCGTTGCTCATAGTGCATAGAGAGTGAACATTTAAGCAGTCAACTTTATTATCAAGCTGAACAGGTTACATCACTGTTGAGTGAGTAATGTTGAGTTATTAATTATTTTCCTAAACTAACATGCTCCTTTTGGGTTTTATTCTTAAACATTACTTGACCATTTTTTGTTGCTTGTGATAATGTACAGGAGCTCCTGTGTGTGTGTGTGTGTGTGTGTGTGTGTGTGTGTGTATATATATAAAAACTGATTACAGGTAGTCCCCGACTTAGGAACATTAGAGCAGATATGAACGGACCGTGGTTCTACTTCCTGTTCAATCACAGAAGTAGCTCACCTGTATTTTACAAAAAATAGACACTGCAGTGCATCAGATACCAATATTTACAATTATATACATATACATTATATCTTTTTAGTGTGTAAGTGAATAAAAAGTCTGTCCTGTAAATCCGTCCCGTCGATGAATAATCCTAATTTCGAAAATCCTCAACAAGACAGAGTTCACAGTCTAACAGAGTGGGAAACAGCTCTGAGACACAATGCCATTCGGGATTCCCCTCCTGATTTAAAGGTGCAGAGACAACACTGTGAGCTTTAAGTGCCCCTTAGGTACGATTATGTTTTTTTGGCCACATGATGGCAGTGTGGGGAAAGGAGACAGATTAAGTCAAGTGGATTGGTATAGTATATATATATATGAGTATATTATATACTGTCAAAGGCGTATAAGACTCACTTTGTCAGACTTAAGAACAAATCGGACTTACGAACGTGCTCCTGGAACAGAATCTGTAAATATTTTGGCATTTCCAGTAATATGAAAAGAAACTTTTGTACTAAACTGTACCCTTTTCCTCCTCAGGATCTAGTGATCCGAACAGATTCAGCCAAGGCTCTGGCGGATTCTCTGAACGAGGCAACTCTGGAAGATTTCCCCTACTTCAACACGCTGCTGCGTATTCTGGGCACACGCTGCATGATGCAGGCCGTTTACTTCTGCTCCGGCATGGACAGCGACTTCCACCATTACGGCCTGGCGTCTCCCATCTACACACACTTTACCTCGCCCATCAGAAGGTGAGGAAGCCTTGCCCCTACACTGCAGCAAACACAAATATACCACCTCACCAAAAAAAAAAGGAGTTGTACACTAGGGCTGGACAATAATTCGATATCAATATATATCGCAATAGAATTTTTTTCAATAACGGTGATATGATTTTTAAACACATTTCCGATATTTCGATATACATTTGAATATATGAGCCAACGGTTTTTCTCTCGCGCTGCGGAATTGCGGGTAATCGTCTCCCCTGCTGGGTCTTAGTGCTCGTCTCTCACTGGTATAATTAACATCCAACTATTACACTGTGACCACGTGTGTGTGTGAAACATATTTTATTTTGTGTTTTGAAAGCAAAAGCAAGTCTCATTAAGGGTAAAGATCCATTTTTCCTCTCCTCTCGTGTTTCGCGACAGAGCGGAGTTTGTGTGTAAGGCAGAGAGTGTGTGTGTGTGTGTGTGTGTGTGTGTGTGTGTGTGTGTGTGTGTGTGTGTGTCTGTCTGTGTGTGCGAAGCAGAAAAGTGTGTGCGCTTCACACACACTCGCCTTTACCCGAAAGGAGTTGGGGGTGGGTGGGGGCACACACGCACACACACTCCTGAGAGTTTTATTTATTTGATAGTGTATTTCACATTTTTTGTTTGTAAAGGCTAAATGCAAATAAAAAGTGAACCTTATTTTATTTTTTTTACTGTTTTTATTTTTAAAAAATTATATAATTTTAATAGGAGGAGCCTGGAGGTATTATAGACTTTGCAAATTTATTGTGTGTGTCCTCTGCAGTTTTTCCTGAGGCTTTTTAATATTGTCCATATCGATATGGGAATTATATCGTATCGACCAAAATTAAGAAATATATCGTGATGTAAATTTTTGCCATATCGTCCAGCCCTATTGTACACTAATATTTCTGTCAGCCACCTTTGGCTTTGATTACAGTGTGCAGTGTCGTGGCCAGTTCGTGTGTGAAAATGATTCCCCAAACTCACAGATTCACTCTTTCGTGAATATAGTCCTTGAGTACGCCTGTGCCATCAGGAAAGAAAAACTCCATAGATGTGATAACCTGGTCATTCAGGACATTCAGGTCGTCAGCTGACTTCATGTCAAAAAATAATAAAACGTGAAAGTGTTGAAATTAAAAAAAAAAAATAAGCATAAAGGGATGTTTTTTTCCAAACATAGATTTTCATAAGCTATTTTTTTCTGGAAAATATTAGATTTTTAGGACCACCCAGTTTTCTCCTGTGCTAGACATATGATTTCAATCATTTTTTTGTCAAAGAAAGCAGTGCTTTGTTTTTCTCATACTTACATTTGGCCATTCTGTTGGAGTGCCAATACTTATAGAGCTGATGGAAATAAAAGCAATTGAAACATTAAAAATTGCAGGCTTCACCTTTGGGGTAGAACTCTAGTTAGTTAAACTAGTTAGGTGAATGTGTTTGTTTTTTTCTGTAGGTATTCTGACATCATAGTGCACCGACTCCTGGCTGTAGCCATCCACGCAGACAGCACCTACCCCGACCTCATGGACAAAAACAAGCAATCGGCTCTGTGCAACAACCTCAACTACAGGCACAAGATGGCGCAGTACGCCCAGAGAGCCTCAGTGGCCTTCAACACACAGGTCAAGCAGAGCTGCTAGAATGTTGACTCTAACCCACTATTCAGTGCCTGTCATATTATATACCACATCATATATATTTTTGGCTGTTTCCTCTTTTTAAAATGTATGAAATATAAGTATTAAAACACCAACTATATCACATTTTTCCCAACAGCTTTTCTTCAAGAACAAAGGCGTCCTGAATGAAGAAGGCTTCATTCTGTTTGTGAGGAAGAACGCCATCATTGTCCTCATCCCAAAGTTCGGCTTGGAAGGCACAGTGTTTTTCGAGAACAAGGATAAACCAGGACCACGACTCAGCTTTGACTCAGAGGTTCTCGCCAAGCTTCCCATTTAAAATATGAATGACAGAATTAACTGTTGGCTAGGTCAATGTTTACGTAGACTATTTTTATTGAGGATGATGGTTGTCTCGTTGCTACAGTTGAAAAACAGTATTTCAGCCAAAATATAGCCAGTCAGTCAACATGTCTGTCTGGTTTTTGCCCTGAAGGCTAAAATTACTAATAAGTAAAGAAAGCTTAAAGCAAACTAGAGCTCTTCTTAAGGAGTTCAGTATATTCATGACCACTTTTTCTATATATTTACAAAAATATATATAATAATAATTTTAAAAAAATCTTTAGCTATAGGTTTATCTAAATACCAAAATCAGTCCTCGAGTGATTCACTCAATAGCTTAATAAGTTTCGATTGAATGGGGAAACATTTTTAAAATTATAATAACATTATAGCTTTTCATTTTCCTTTCCAGGGCCCAACCCTGACCGTAGAGGATGAGCACACCTTCCACATCTTCGACAAAGTCAAAGTGACCATCAGTCTGGACGCCTCCAACATCCAGCACCAGAAGATCAGGATGGCTCTATTAGAGCCAGTGGTGAGTCTCTCCATCATGTCATTCTCAGAGACTGTAAAATGCGAGGCAAGGTCCTAGAATCGGGACTGTGAACCTTTCATTGGGTTAAGAACCGTCCAACTCATTATTGAAACCTGGAAGGATAGCGGTGAACGATTGTCTTCAAAGACATGTGGTCAGAAGAAAACTAGAATTGGAGGGATTGGGACTAAACAGCTGTGTAGCCCCAAGAAAACCACTTAAAACTGAAGCTAATTAGAAAAAATGCTTGAAATTGCTTGGGAGCATAAAAAATGTGCTATCAGACCACGTGACTTTTTTCCAGTGCTCTGAGTCGTGATTTACATCAGGTGAAGAGTGAGGCAGATGAAATGATGAATCCATGATGCCTAGCAGCTGCTGTACTAGCCTATGATCTGAGGTTGCTTCTTTTGGTCAGGTCTATATTCTAGGTTTTTGTGGCAAAAAAAAAGGTCAGCTGACTGTCTGTATATACTGAATGACCAGGTTTTCCCATCAGTGGACTTTTGTTCTTCACTGATGGTATGGGCGTATTCCAAGATGACAATGCCAGGATTCATCAGGCTCAAATTGTGAAAGAGTGGTTCAGGGAGTCCAGACCTTTTGAACCCCCATTGAGAATCTTTAGGATGCTCTGGAGAAGACTTTGTACAGCGGTCCGACTCTCCCATCGTCAATACAAGATCCCGGAGAGAAATTATTGCAAGTCTGTTTTGACAGTACGTAAGCTCATCAATGTCACGGCCGTAATCAAAGCAAAAGGCAGTCTAATGAAATATTAGTGATTGCCTTTATTTATTTATTTTTTTTTTGGGCCGTAACTCTTGAGATATAGGGCTGTATACAGTCAGGTTTTTAAGTGTTTGAACAGCACCTATGTACACCACCACAGGTATAAAACCAAGTGTAGACTTTAAACTTTACCAAAAATATACTGTATTAATATTGGGATAATATTTTGCTTGGTGTTATATGGTGATTGTTTAAAGGTGTTAGTAACTTTAAAATAAAATAACAATTAAGAAAATATTTGATGTGAAATCTAATTTATATAAACTTTATATAAATATGTATTTTCTGTGTTGAATATTAAAACTTTCTTCCTCTTTCAGATCCCAGGCGTGAGTGTCCTGTTACCAGAACAAGAACCCGAGGCAAAGAAACCCAAACTGGATCGCTGAGACGTCCACCTGCCCTTCGGCATCACCATTTGTTTCCAGTTTCTTATTTTAATGCTCATTTTATATGTAAATATGCATTTGTTTAGTCAGGTAGGTGAAATCTGGAGATATGGAGCTACATTATTCTGTTTCACTGAAACTGAATTCCCAAAACTGGCCTTTGGTTCAGCAGACCAACTGTTATTAATTAAAATGAGTTTTTGTTTTATACCCAAGTTTGGTCATTGGAATTTTTTTTTTTAGATGTTCAGAGATGGATTGGCCATGCTTTCTGTGGCGATCGCACACAAGCTCTCGAGTGGCGCAACAGAAAAGACCTCGGAGATCACGAGCGGAAAAATGCACTCACGTATTAATAAAAGTGGCAATATCCGGTTATCTGCACTTTCCTCTCGCACACCAAGAGTGCGCGTGCAGCAGTTTTTAATCAACATTTTGGGTTGTTGTGCGCACATGCAAGTGCCTGCCTGTGTGTAATGGAAAGAAATGTTATTAACCAGAATAGATGCTTCATTTTAAAAGGGAGTCTCTTACACCAAAATATTATTAAACTTTATCTGTCAAAATCAAAGGGACATTTAAGAATCTCAAACCCACATGTCAGTTCAGTTTAGTGTGCCTATTTATTTGTATTAATTTTTGCATTCGCAGTTCATCTTTTTTTAACTAATACTTTTTTCAGCATTTTTTTGTAGATTGTAAAATTTTTTTAGATTTTACATGAATTTGTTTGCATACAAGTTATTTTACATAGCTTTTTTTACATGTCACTTAAGTTTTGCAGAATTTATCTACTTTCATACACCCCAAACCCCACACATTTTTTTTTTTTTACACTTTTTTTTTTTTTATAAGTTTTTTAAAATCTCACTCCTACCAGAAGGATTTCTGGCCACTTTAACCCTGCCCAGTGGTTGGATCTGCTGAAGGTGAATAAATGAACAAAGAAAAATTCTAAACCTTTCCCAGAAACGTAATGGAATCTCATCTGCTTTGTCACACCAAACCATCAAAGGTCCTTTTTTTTTTAGGACGCATAGATGTGCCCTAGATATTTCCTTTTCTAACAATTCTTATAGCTCTGGGAAAAAAATGAGACCATTGCAGTTTACTCTTTGGAACTTTTGGAATGTCATCAAGAGGAAGATGGATGGTCACAAACCATCATGCAAAGCTGAGCTGTTTGCTTTTTTGCAGAAAGAGTGGTATAAAGTAACCCAACAGCAATGTGAAAAACTGGTCATGCTGAAACGCATCAAAGCTATAATTGCAAATCACAAAATACTGATTTCTTAATGTTATTTAGCCAAAGCGTTAACACAATTTGTTTACAAATTATTTGCATTTTGTTTTATTTGATTTATTAAAGCTCCGCAAATACTGCATGATCTTGGGTATTTTGATGTGTTGTGACATTTCCTTTAAATATACACTCTGAATAACAAAAGTTATTTTTTGAATTTAGGAGAAATATTGTCAGCGGTTCACAAAAAATTAAAAAAGACTGTTTATCTCACCAAAACATGCATTCTCTAAGGGAAAAAAAACAGACTATTTTGCTGAGATCTCATTTTTCTTTTCCCAGAGCTGTATATACACAGCAAGTCCCCGGCTTATGAACATTCGAGTTACGAATTTCCACAGATACGAACAAATCACGGAAGTAGATCACGTGTATTGTACAAATAATAGACACTGCAGTGCACCAGATACCAATATTTACAATTATATACAATATTTTCAGTGTGTAAGTGAATGTACAAAATGTCTCAAGTCCATTATATTGTGTGTGTGCACGTGTGGAGATGCAGGAGAAATGAGTCAGGTGCACCGGTTTCAGTGAATCAGTCCGGGAGCACAATGGTAGAAAATATCTGTCGTGTAAAGTTGTCCCGAAGGTGAATAATCCTAATTTCAGGAAAACCCTCAAAAAACAGAGTTCACAGTCCAATACAGTGGAAAAGGGCTCTGAGAAAAAATGGCGTCTGTTCAAGTGACATCTTCCCAGGCTACCTTTAAACGAGGTCAACTGACCCTGCTCCGTCACCGGGTATTTCCCTCACGATTTGGTTGCGCAGTCTCACACGAGTATCTTTTTTTTTTCATGCTTTACATTGTATATTTGTGTTCAAGGTGTATAATACTAACTTTGTCTGACTTACGAACATGCTCCCGGAACGGAACTCGTTCATAAGTCAGGGACTTAATGTATATATAATTGATCATTAACAAAAGTGAAGCATTTAAATCTTTTATCCACTATTCCTCCCAAACCATTTATGGGAATTGGACCGAACCTCCACAAAACCTTTTTCATAAAATATGGATATTTTGAAAGATCCAAAGATTTAGCGATGTGGCCTTAGTAATGAGTGTTGCAGGGTGTGATTGCTTTATTTTACAGTTCATGTGTAACTGACTTGTATAGTTGATGTTAATACTTGTGGGCAGTAGCTGTTTCATTGTGTCGCTTGCCTGCGAAGCATTCTGTAGGTGACACGTAGGGATCACTTTCCATTGTTATATCAGCATCCTCACACTTATCCTAAACCATTCATGGGAAAATTTACCAAACTTTTGAAAAACTTTTATTAGGAACCATAGATGTGCAATAGCTATTCTATTTTAAGAACCATCACGTTCAGAGGGAAGGCGTCAAGTCTTTCTTTGTAGTCTCAAAGTTTATTGCTCTTTATTAAATTCCAGGTTCGTCACAGTTTAGGAGTACTGGGTCACGATCAGTGTGGATGTATTTGACCTTCACATACAAGTTTAACTACAGAACCTGGACTTTACGTGTGAAAGATGAGATAATTCACTCAGAACTTCTTTTCAATTTCATATCAAATTCAAATCATATCCTTTATTGCAATTTGGCCAAAAAAAATCAAAACAAAAACACAGGTTTAATGCTGCACAGAACAACATTAAATACACTGATTATTGCTCTCATGCACTTTAGTGGTTCTGATTATGGATTCATAAATAACCAAGAGCATAAAATCAATATACAATAAACAATTGCAAAAAGGAAAAAGAAAAACTAAAATTGATTAAAAAAAATAATAATAAACCAATTCATGCCAGAACACAATTATATTCAGTAATTCAGATACTTAAATAAGAGTTAGAGCATTCATCTATTTATCGCAATTCAAGTTTTCTTAGTTTCTGACAGAACTCCATGAGGTATGATTGTTCCATAACATTGCTTTGTTTTGTGATGGTAAGGATAAAAAAAAAGGCACCTGTGCAAGACTTCACTGTATAACAGCATGGGGATTGGGTATAAAAGCACCGGGGTAAACAGTTCTTCTGAGCTTTGGGAGAAGAGAGGAAAGACCTGGAGTCCCTGATCCGTCCCTCGTGTTCAGTGGGATGGCAATAACAGCTGGAAAAACACCACAGCTGGATTTCAACTGTCTGACTCAACAGTTAAATTAATGTGCATTAAAGTGATTAACTTTGGTTGAACTAAATCTCCGAACAGTGAACGACTGACTATAACTGAACCTAGTGTACACTTTGATAGGAACAGCTCTAGCAACATTCAGGCAAATATCTGATCATGTGGCAGTAGGACAGTGCATTAAAATCGACCAAATACAGGTCAAGAGCTTTAGTTAATGATCACACCTCGCCACAACCTTGAGGTGTTTGAGCTGGAACACATGATGGTCCGTTCCTGTCAGCACTAGAACAGGAATCTGAGCCACTGAACTTGGTCAGCCCGAAGCTCTAGACGTTTATGCATTGTGTGCTCCTGATTAGATAACTGCCTGAACGCACAGATGTTCCTAATAAAGTGAACAGTGACTATATCATAAAATACGTATGTGCCTTCAAATGTTTTTTTGTGCAGTTTAGTGAAATGAATGAAATAACTTGTGTGTTACCTTCGACTTAGTGTGTTTAGAGTGAGTGAGTCCCTCCTCGGTCGTGTGTGTGTCCTGCGGCTCCTTGCTCTGGCTGTCTGTACTGATGCCGTCCATTAGGCTGGTGGTGCACGTGGAGTACGTGTTATAACCGCTGTCCACCTGGACACACAACACGAGGGACGGATCACACACGGGCCAGAGGGGGGCAAAACCAACACGGTACACAGGACAGCCAAAAATGTCAAAACGTACCCAAAGTTCAAAGACATGTTTGATGGACTTATTTTTGCACAATAGCTATGAATCTAATGTACAGTATTAACATGCATATCTGCATGTAACTCCAATGTGATGGTAGATCATTTCTCACATACTGTACTGTATTATGTTGCATTAGGCTCCGCCTCCCAGAGTCTGGAGGCAAAATCGTTCCATAAAACTAAGTGATCTGAATGAAAATGTGAATTGAATTAAAACATTTAAAATGTGCAAATACAGATTGTCCTGGATCTTTAAAAAAAACTGTCTGAAATCTGTATCAAACGGTTAAATAAAAAAGAATTAATTAATTTTAAAAAATGATTTCCAGCACAGTTTTGGAATTATTATTTTTTATATATTAGGAAATGAATGCATTTCATTTTGATACTTTTCTTATCATGTACAATAGTGCTGTTTATTTCTATGAGATTTTTTTTTAGCTTAACGAGTCCGTTTCAAGGGTGTATAAAAGCTCGGCTGAAATTAACTTCCGTTATTTGTCATGCATAGGCAATGATCTCATGTCGGGGATGTCTTCATGACAAGTCTACATTTCATTCCATGTTCGTTTACGATCCTAACGGTTAGCGTTATATTGATTGGTACCTTTTATACCACTACATCAGATTCGAGAGACTTTACACCGGATAATTAAACAGAACAGAATAATTAAAACAGGTGCAGTTTTAGACTTAAAACGATCTGCCGTGTCACTACTGCAACAATACGCTTCAGTGACAAGCGGCAGGAATTTAAAATTATAACCTTAAAATTAAATAAAAGCAAGATTAAAAAATGTACAGCACTAGGAAGAGATCATTACAGTTAATTAATAAAAGCCTTGAGATCCTGGATTAATTTGTGTAAAACTGCTTGTTTGCGCTTATTATCAGCGTGTTCCTGAAGAACATCACAGCAGCTGGTGGTCACCACTCGAGCTTGATGACAACAGATTACGTCAGCTGAAGCCGTTAGTGAAAACCACAGCAGTCGAATGGTTTGATGTTAAGGCTGGTGTTTTGAAGTACATCCTGAAATCATTACAGAAATACTTTGGACCTAATTTCATTGAATCCTGTTAGTCTTACTAATTGAGGGCGCGCATACAGACCTGCATGCTAACATCATAGGGCACCATGCTCCCCTCAGCCAGCAGCGACAAGAACATGCGGGTGCTCTCGGCATTGGACACGCTCCCCGTCCTCGAGCTGCTGAGGCGACAGAACTCCTCTGCGCTCGCCACTTCTTCCTCTTCCTCCTCGTCAACAGGGAACGGGAGAGGTGACTGCCGTTCCAGCTCGTCCTCGTGTGGCTTGCTCTGCTCCATCCTGTCCGAGTCGGTCGATGACCCTCGGCTCTCGTCACGTGCATCGAAGACCCTGGGTGAGCAGGAGTCCAGCTCCATAGCGGGTAAAGGCTTGCTAGGGGAGATGTCCTCCTTGTCCTGGAGGACGGAGGAGGATCTGCTGCTATAGTGAGGGTGGATTGGGGAGCAGCTGCGGATGGGAGAACATCCCTCCACGTACGGGCTCTCGCCACACCGGTTTGCGGCGGCGTTCTGGCTACAGGAAGGAAGACCATCCGGAGACAAGAAGGACAGTCGCTTCCTCTCACCTAGCAAAGGCAGAGGTGGAAAAAGAGCTTCAATCACAAGGCCCATATACACATTTATGCATATCTAATATGCACACAAGCAAATCTATTGTTCTGCAAATATCTGCCTGACGCAACAATCAGTTTCTCAAAGAAGTCACACAAAATTAGGGATGCGTTATATGACGGGGTGGCACGGTGGTGTAGTGGTTAGCACTTGCACCTCCAGGGTCCGGGTTCGATTCCCGGCCAGGCTCGGTCCCCGTCTCTGTGTGCATGTTCTCCCCGTGCTTGGTGGGTTTCCTCCGGGTACTCCGGTTTCCTCCCACAGTCCAAAGACATGTAGGTTAGGCTAATTGACGTTTCCAAATTGCCCGTAGTGTGCGAGTGTTTGTGTCCTGCGACGGATTGGCATCCTGTCCAGGGTGTACCCCGCCTCACGCCCTATGTTTCCTGGGATAGGCTCCAGGCCCCCCGCGACCCTGAATACAGGATAAAGCAGTGACGACGGTGAGTGAGTGAGTGTTATATGACTTCCAATCCAACATGAATCTCCCTCTGTCAATAATTATTAACATCACTGATGCAGCCTGACGCGATTTGGTTTCCGACATCATGTTATGTTCCAGATACTGTACCTGATTGAGGTGTAACCGAGTGCTGCAGGACGATAGGGGACACGGTGGGGGACTTAAACAGAGGAGATGAGCGTTCTGGAAACATGGGACTGGTCACGCTGCCCAGACTATAAGCACGACCTCGTTCCTGGATAGGACTGGATGAGAACTGACCCTGTAACAGAGAGAAGGAGAGAATAACGACACTATACTGTGATTTAAGGTACAGTGCAATAGATTCCCACATATTATAGTCAAGGTGACATAAAAAAGAAAAGCTGTTATAGGAGTATGCAAGATTTCAAGTATGATAAAGTGCCAGTTTTTGAGCATGCTAGTTGAAGTGGTCCAAGTGTTTGCAAGTATGCAAGTGTTCAACTACGCTAGTATGTGAGACTGTCTGGAAATAAATATAATGAACCTTAGGTGTTCAAGTATCCGGTGCAAGAGTTTTTTTTTCTTTTTTTTCTGGCGGCCGCACGCGGCGCTGCTGGGGAGGCCCGTGTCAGCGGACGGAGGTTGCCGGCCTGGCGGCCGTACCCCTCCGAGATAGGTCCGGGGGGGGTTTGGGGTCCTGGGGGCGCTCTGCCTCTGGGCAAAATCCTGGCTGGTGTGCTGCCGGGATGTGGGTTGGTGCTTGCCCTGGTGCCCGGCCCTGGGCGGGGACCTTCGACGCATCGGTGGAGCTGGGGGCCTCTTCAGCTGGTGGGTATATTTCTACCATCTGCGAGTATCCACTCTGCAGGGGGGGTCCATTACAGGAGGAGGACGGGCCTAACTTGGGTGTCTATTGTTCTATG